>CAOKYR010000251.1:0-22713 GCA_948473455.1 Teleiodes luculella | reverse complement strand
ACCCAATTTCCTTACTAGGACTTTATTAAGGAAATCCATAAGAGAGATTTATGAATTATAAGTAGAGACCTTTTACAAGCCTATCTATCCACTGGCAACGTAAGAATTTGTAGGACGAATAGATTTCAACTTAAGAGGCCTATAATTACAGTCCAATAGCGCCCTCATTTGATATTCCTTGTATAGTATGGTATGGCGGGCCTGTTTCAGAGCAACTAGACGACAGAATTAACTTTTTTTGCGTATACATCAAGCAAATCTACATGCCCAGTGATAATTTATTTACGTGTTTGATATTCCTTATTTATTCAATAAAAATTGAAATTAATGAATAATTAAATTAGGGTCTGATGTCAACTATTATATTGTAATACATTTAGATGATGTCAGATTATGATAAGCGTAGCTGGCCGTTTTTAATTAAAACGTACGTATAAAAATTGCAGAACAACATACATAGTCTGATATACTCTAAACGTACGTATATAAAGCATAGTTAATAGCGGCTCCCAATTTTTGATTAATTTCCATTTGGTATTGTAGGCGAGCGAGGCCCTCGGGCGCACGCTGGTGGTGATGCTGTGGCAGCGCTGCGGCGGGTTCGAGCACAACCTGGCGCTGGGCGGCGCCGAGATCTGCCTCGACAAGCTCACGCTGCCGCAGCGCACCTACGGCTGGTACCCGCTGTTCCCCGCGACCTCGTTCGCCGACAGCGGCGCCGAGTCGCCCGACTGATCGCGCGAGCCGTCGCCCGAGCGCCGCGACGACTAGCGCTCCCGACGGCTCCGACGTCCACCCGACAGCCCTCGGCTCAACTAGGTCGTCCACGCTACTCGCACAGCTGCCCGATTGCTGCCCTTCCTTGTAAACGACCCTTATTTTTACGCCCCAAGATTTACAAGCTGGTAAAACAGCTTTATTATAAGAATGTACATACGTGAAGCCAACGTATTAAGGGCTATCAATGTTTTCCGTATATAGGTGTACCTACCGCAAGATTAACTTAACAAAGCTTTGTTTTTTTTTTTTACTTGATAATAGTTAATGTAAATATTATTTTGTGGTCTGGTCAATTTAGACTTGAAACATCACTAAACCATTAAGGGCTGGCCCCCAATGATCGACAGACAACACCATTTAGAATGTAGTAGACATTAAAGGAGCTTATTGAAGGTTGCTTCGACTTTTTAAATTAATGCATAAAAGGTGTAGGCGCAAATTAAGTACGTATGATCAATAATAAAACAAAAGAGTTTATACAAATGATTCAGATACAAAAAGAATACTCAAACTGAATATAGAATATAGAATATTTGCGCCTAAATCATATTTATAGAGATTTTGTATATGTTATATTATATTGTATAAAAATTGTAGGTAACTTATTTGCGTGAATGTTCACTATTAGGGACTACATATTTATCTAACAAACAGTATGCATTTTTGTAATAAAATGACGTACAAATGTTTAACTTTATATACCTAATGTAAACGGAAAAGTAGCCATTTAGAAAACTACAAAATTTCCATACATAATATTATCTTCTTTAAATTTTAAATCAAAACCAGTTAGTAGACTTCTAGTAGGAGATTCGCCGTCAAATGAACAAAGCCGGTAATAGCAAATGTACTAAACGTATTGTGCCTCTTTCACTGTTTTTTTTTTTCTTTAAATACCCTTAGGTCATACTTATGTACTTACACATTTTAAAATATACTAATGATATTGTTTTGTTCTGGTTCCTATCATTACTAAAAATATATTTATCTAAAAGAATCCCAAACTTCGACACTTTGCCTTATACGATAAATAAAATTTCTAAAGTTATTCTAGTAAATAAGTGCATCTAGGTACTATTCTTCCAAGGTTGTGCTTTAGTGAATTTCCCTAATGTATACTTACTACCTGATTTTAAAACATTGCTAACATAGTTTCATAATGAGATTTTTGTTTCTTTTCTTAAAATTAAGCTATCTTTATAAACTTTACTGTAAATACCTCTGATAAAATTGCATCTCAAAATTTTTACGCACAACAACTTTCGTGATAGCATTTTAAAAATGATATCCTCTACTTAGGTAATCAAAGTCTAAAAAATACAAATCATAAATATTAATACGTACGACGTTTTTAAAATCATAATAATAGCCCTGACAATGTAGTCAGTTTCATCCATAGAAATACGCAAAAATTTTCAAAAGTATTTTACATTATATTGCAACAAAAATACTGATATCTTAAACGCATTCTAACGCGATTGGATTGTGAATGAGAACAGAATAACACAAACACCGTTGATCCTAACTTAAGATATACGCTAACTGTCTGTACCTAATTAAATAGTTAAAGTAATATTTTCATTGTCGGTGTTTAGATACGAAGTACATATCTACTCGAGATACTTTAATGTAATATAACTCGTCAAAATCTGTGTTCTTCCAGTGCTGTCGTATTTAGTGGCTCGCCTGACAATATCTCACATGTTTACTATACATACTTATTATGATATAATATACATACCATTAGGATCTCTAGACCACTAACTATTGGTGAGAACTCACGCAGTGTACATCACACGAACCTTTTTATAATCCCTACTTTAATTTAATATTATACTTTTTCGTAAATGTACATTTCTAAAGAGAGAGAAACTTTTTAAATATTCCTGTACCTACCTTTTAGATTAGACATATTTAAAATTCACAAAAAATACAAATTGCCTTTATTTATCTAGGTGATTGATTGATGACATCAGACAAGAATCATTAAATATATTTTTACACTATAATTTTCTATTATGTGTTAAATCTATTTATAATCGAAATATAATGTTGTGGAGATGACATAATTTAACGAGTGTATCAAAAAGATTAGATAACTATAATAAATAATATATATTATAATAATATAGTATCGATTTCAACGGATCGTTGGGACGGGATAGATCAAAACTAACTTACGCTTATTAACTTGATATTTTAGAGTAACAAAATTATATCTTACGGAAGTGATGAAATATAAAACGTATTATCTAATATAATGTGCCTCGACTACCGCCGATACCTAGTTCACACGCAATATATCTGGTAGCAGGAATGGAAGATTTGTGACACTAGTTTAAACCGGATCAACAGCTTTATAATAACCAAGAGCTGTGAGCCTGTGATTTACCTATCCATTAGAAGTTCATTGAGGTGCGAGATGAATATATTGTATTCTGTACATTATCCGGTTTTAACTGGTTGTTAAAACAGTCGTTAGCATGTCTGTTTACATCCCAGCGTATCTTTGCAGCAAGTTTTGTTGGTCGACACAAAGTGACTACCTAAGTTTGAACTCGCAGAGATCTGATTTCTCATAAACGTGCGTGCAAAGAAGACGAGAAAGCACAACTAATGTGACAAGGTATCGGATATCATATACTGTTGTACCTTACATACTTAATCTTAACTATCTAAACCTTTTAGTGTTATATAATTTCTTCCTAGTTAAAAAATGAACCTTTGTTCCTTTTTCTTGATAAATACTGAAATCACAAATTTATACAAATGTTGATCAAAATATTTTCACATTATTAATTGCTCTACTCTATTGAACTTGTTGACAGTTTAGAAAATGTATTTGTTTGTTGACTATACCTAAATGTTACCATATCTCTATGATCATATCCTTTACATTTAATTGACATTCAGTATGAATCATGAAAATGGATTTAAGCTACAAATCCTAGTACGTAATAAATATGTGTGTCAAAGTATATTATTAAATAAATGTGATAACAAAATGAGTTTATTATAGCGATATAAAATTCAATTCCGTATTTTATTTCTAAAATGAACCACAACAATATTATATTTTTAGTATTTATTTTATTAAAATTGCTTATTAATAATTTAGCAAATATTACAGTAAGCTAACTTATAAAACATATAATAAATTAACTTGTTTAACATAATACGAAATTAGGAACTCATGGATATAAACATGAATTCTACACACATAAGTTGTTATACACAAACCCTACTCACTTTTAATACATAATGTCTGGACATTTCACACTACGTGGATTTTTCTACACACAAATATTACAATCTTAAGGAACGAAGGACGACTGGCTAGACGTATACAAGTGATTTCGATTATTTATTTCGTGCACAGTGTGAATAACACATTTGAAAGAAAGTTAACATCTGTATACGTTGAAGCTTGCTCGTTTGTTAGTGTTATATTTGCGAGTAGTCAGCAGGTCCGCACCACTGCGCGATGTGTGCGAGCAGGCCGGCCGCCGCCCCGCCCGCGCGCCCCGCGCTCACCGCTCGCGACCACCACTCGCGGTTCGCCATGCGACCTGTGTTTAGAGTTCCATTTGCCTCAAGTCACCAAATCTACATAGGTATTCTATCTATTTCCAAAAATGTTACAAGAAAAATTGTAAGGGTCTACAGTGTCGTAGTACTGCTACTATGTCGTAGCAATGTGCTACGAAATAGGATATCGTAGCAATGTGCTACGAAATTGTAAATTACAGTTTATGCTTCCAAAAAATATTTTTTCTTACCATTAAAACCATACCGAACCGAAGGCATAGCAGTTCAAATAATGCATCCTTATATTTAAATGGCATGCTAAAGAAACTATAGAACATGCTATTGATTGTAGCAATGGCTACGAAAAAGTTACATTAGTTGAAATTCTGGCAAATTAAGAAAAAGTTACATTAGTTGAAATTCTTGCAAATTAACTATCTCGTCAACTAAATCATGCCGAGGTAGGAGATGCTACGATATCGTAGCAAATGACTACGAAATTAAAAATTAACGTTGATATTTCTACAAATAAAACTATCTCTCCAATCAAACCATACTAAGTGCACAGCATACGTAATGCCACACTAAGAATGTAAATAGCACTTTTTTGCTTTAGTTTACTATTATCATAGCAGTTGCTGAGACGCTTTATATTTTTCTATTACTTTTAATTAGCAAAGTAGAGAAACTTGACATGAGGATGGTTCAATCGTTTCTTTAGCATTACTATTTTCGTTTAAATTGCGTTACTATTAAACTCGACATTGGCCAAAGGTTCTTTCTTCTGTAGGTAGAGCCTTTAATGTTCAAAAAGTACGTTTAGCTGGACTGGGGTTTTTGTTTCAATTACATTATTCTTTAATTTATTACTTTGTCGTTCGTTCATGGCGTTGGTGTTGTTATATTTTTGCCTCAATTTAAAATACGTTTTCCTTATTTCAATTTAGTTGTAATAGTTGTGGGACATCTCACACACGGCCATCTGACCCCAAACTAGGCAGAGCCTGTACTATGGGTGTCAGACAGCTGATATACGTATATAAATAAATATACAACACCCAGACACAAAGCAAACACAAGTGCTCACCAAATGTTTGCCCTGGGCGGGATACGTTCCGTGACCTTGTGCTTCGTAGGCAGACCTACTACCAACTAGGCTACGAGGCCGTCATTTTAAGTAGTTATTTGCTACATGTGTGCATCTGGATTGAGAGCCCAAGCTATTTAATCACCACAGTTCCAATTTATGATTAAGAAATTCGTGACCCTGTGCTTCATGTTTTTACTATTCTTTATTAAATACCCTATAAACCTCAAATCGTTTTGTAAACTTTTAAAAAATGGGCCCTCAATCCAGATGGACACTTGCTACATGACATTTTCTCAAAGTAAATAATACACAACAAGGTACAGTACACTCGCTGAGTTAAGAGCCGTGTCAGTCTGACGTCACAAGATGCGCAGAAATCAAATTTTGGCAATAAAGACATACTTACTTTGGCAAAACAAAATCAAATTTTGGCGCATCTTGTGACGTCAGACTGACACGGCTCTTATAACTCAGCGAGTGTAGTGTAAACAATGAGCACTGGCACTGACCGTTAGCGAAGGTGACGAGGCGCGTCCCGAGCGGGTGTCCCGTGAGCACGCAGCACGCCTCCTCGGCGCCCACGCTCGCGCTGTACAACCCCCGCCCGTCCACTGGCAGGGTCTGCACACACAACACTCAGACACCCTCCAACAATGAGCTGTAGCACTGGCACTGACCGTTAGCGAAGGTGACGAGGCGCGTCCCGAGCGGGTGTCCCGTGAGCACGCAGCACGCCTCCTCGGCGCCCACGCTCGCGCTGTACAACCCCCGCCCGTCCACTGGCAGGGTCTGCACACACAACACTCAGACACCCTCCAACAATGAGCTGTAGCACTGGCACTGACCGTTAGCGAAGGTGACGAGGCGCGTCCCGAGCGGGTGTCCCGTGAGCACGCAGCACGCCTCCTCGGCGCCCACGCTCGCGCTGTACAACCCCCGCCCGTCCACTGGCAGGGTCTGCACACACAACACTCAGACACCCTCCAACAATGAGCTGTAGCACTGGCACTGACCGTTAGCGAAGGTGACGAGGCGCGTCCCGAGCGGGTGTCCCGTGAGCACGCAGCACGCCTCCTCGGCGCCCACGCTCGCGCTGTACAACCCCCGCCCGTCCACTGGCAGGGTCTGCACACACAACACTCAGACACCCTCCAACAATGAGCTGTAGCACTGGCACTGACCGTTAGCGAAGGTGACGAGGCGCGTCCCGAGCGGGTGTCCCGTGAGCACGCAGCACGCCTCCTCGGCGCCCACGCTCGCGCTGTACAACCCCCGCCCGTCCACTGGCAGGGTCTGCACACACAACACTCAGACACCCTCCAACAATGAGCTGTAGCACTGGCACTGACCGTTAGCGAAGGTGACGAGGCGCGTCCCGAGCGGGTGTCCCGTGAGCACGCAGCACGCCTCCTCGGCGCCCACGCTCGCGCTGTACAACCCCCGCCCGTCCACTGGCAGGGTCTGCACACACAAACACTCAGGCACCCTCCAACAATGAACAATCAAACAATTTTACTACACCCTGCCTTTATTTAAAAAGACAGGCTGACAGAACCGAATATTACGAGTATTTTGGGTAAACTAAGTATGAAATAAGAACGTACCGCGGCATATTTAGTGCAATCTATGAGTCTACGAATATAAACTATAAGAGTAAAATATGTTTGACAGCTATGAGATGCAGATTGTTCTTTGTCTCGTCAAAGACAAAATGGTGAACAAATTAATGCTTGAACTTAATGTAATTAATTAAATACATGAAACGGGATAAATTAATAATAAGGAGATAATTTATGTAGGATATAAGTTTGATAGATTGAAGTCCTTATCTTCAGTCAGTTCGGTCAGTTTTATTTTGTTTATGGCAATAGAAAAATAGACACGAAATGGAAGCAAATACAATACCTGTTCAACGGCTTGGTCCATGGAGACGGAGAGCACCCACTCCCTCACTTCATCCAGGGCGGGCCCGCGCAGGCACGAGCTCTCCAGCAGCAGCGGCGTGCGAGACCAATCCGTGCACTCTGAGCCACACACAACACACTCTGATACAATACCTGTTCAACGGCTTGGTCCATGGAGACGGAGAGCACCCACTCCCTCACTTCATCCAGGGCGGGCCCGCGCAGGCACGAGCTCTCCAGCAGCAGCGGCGTGCGAGACCAATCCGTGCACTCTGAGCCACACACAACGCACTCTGATACAATACTCATATTGTAACACTTACGAGATATTTAAGTGAGTGATTTTGTTAAAATAAAGTATAATTTTAATTTTGCGACACTAGAAATCGCGAAAAAGTATCAGAATTTTGGTGGAATTTTAATAAAAAACAGCTGAATAATTTTTTCTTCATACCAAAGTTGGTCTTAAGAATAGAAAATTTCTTCAATCCTTGGACATCGTAGAATCATCCTCATTCCTAAAAGATGTAGGTAATGAAGTTCAGATTGCATCTTTTGTTTGTTTGTATGATAACCGTTCATAGTTTATTATGGTGATTTGTTTCGGTCTTTTGTCGTTTCTCGTCAATCATTGGTTTGAAGGTCGCGCAGAAACAAATGCTTACTCATGTCGAAGGCCAAGACAAGACCCACTCTGGGTCGCTGAGCCACTGATTGATAGACGAAATGTTACAAATAACCGCCAAAATCGAACGTCACACGAGAAGAGCGCCCACCCGCTAAGGATGGGACACGACGTTTATTAGGAATATTCCTATTTGATCATGGTCTAAAAAAACGAGATCTATCACTCCGACCACGTGACTTGACACAAGTCTACGTCATCTGCTGTTCATCCTTGTCGAATAATACACATTCGACAAGGATGAACAGCATGATGACGTAGGCTTGTGTTTGGCAGTCCCAATCTGCTGTTCATCCTTGTCGAATAATACGCATTCGACAAGGATGAACAGCATGATGACGTAGGCTTGTGTTTGGCAGTCCGAGTAGAAGACCTTGTTTTTTTAGGCCATACATTTGATTGAAGTTCCGGCTAACCGTGGGCCCGATTCTACATATTACCCTCTAACCTAAATTTAAGAACCATATGTCCCTTTCACGTTCTTATGAACGAAAAGGGACAGGTGATTGCCAACCTACATTTAGACACATCAAACATCGATTTTACGCGTAATTTAGCAGGAATTTAAAAACATTCCGACTAAATTAAGCTGAATTTGACAGCTGCGCTGCTGATTTTAAATATCATTCATTCAAAATTAAATTCATTCATCTCCCCACCCTTTCCGATTCCCATATAAATGAAAGAGACCAACAACTTAATTTTAGCGGCCACGGCAGAATTGAGCCCAGTGTTGTGGTATGGTGAGTTACAATGGTCTAAGAAAACAAGGTCTAATCGTTGGACCACGTGACTGACACAAGCTACGTCATTTTGCGCTGTTCGTCCTTGTCTATTACACGCATTCGACAAGGATGAACAGCGCAAAATGGACGTAGGCTTGTGTCAGTCACGTGGTCTAACGGTTAGACCTTGATTTGTTAGACCATGGTTTTGGCGAGAATCGTGCGGTTCAGGCGCTAAGGCGTGCGTTCGGCGCCGCTCTGTCCGTTTACGTTCGAACGTACGCGAGCGAGTGACGGAAGGCTGGTATGGTGAGTTACCAAAGTCGGTGTAGTCGAGCAGATGCGCGGAGTCGTCGTCGGCGGCCTCGGCCAGGTCGAGGCAGCGGTTGAGCAGCACGAACGCCTCGCGCGCGCTGCCGCCGCCCTCCGCGCGCACCGCCACGCCGCACGCGTAGTACACTTAGGTACACCACACACATTATACATTTATTTATTACATACATTATGTAGTAAGCGACAACTTCAACAAGGTCACTGGGCGGTCACTCCATACAGAAAACGCGTTTTGACAAGCTACTTCTTTTTGAATATCAATTACAAGTCCGAACACCACAGCGGAGTCCTGCCTGTTTGGCAATTTTATGATTGACAAACATTTATGCGTGTAACCTGCAACCTGCGTTTTGAAAAAAAAGATCAACAGGTTTTTATTTGAAGTAAGATTTTAAAAATCACTTTTCGACGTCAAATTTTAATGAAGTTACTAAGTTAAAAAAATAGTAATGAAGTTATTAAAAAAATGGTGAATATTGACTTTCTCTTCACTTATGACTGAAACTGCGAGGAAGAAACTTTTGAAAAAATACTGAAAATGGGTACCTATAAAACCTATAAGTACCTATTCCACCTATAAAACCTGCAAAAGTGTATTTAGAGCAATAGAAAAAAATATATATTTGTGCGTAATAGAAAAGACTTACCGGCATCTGCCACCATAATGTCAGTGTACCGGGGCAAGGCTCGCGCCGCCCTCGAAGCTACGTGCGGGACGTGCAGCGCCATCAGGAGAGTTATAGCCTGTTACCATACGAGCATTGACAACCCATCATACAATACCTTCAAGGGTGGATACAAATCTATACCACCAGTATTATAAAGAGGAAAGATTTGATTGTTTGTTTGCAATGAATAGGCTCCGAAATTACAGAACCGATATCTTTTTTTCCTTTAGAAAGCTACATTACTCCTGAGTAGTCCTGAGTGACATAAGCTACTTCTAACTTCTAACCTTTTCCTACGGGATAACTAATTTATCACGGGCGAAGCTGCGCACGGAAGACTAGTACTCTAAAGCACATTTTTTATGACATAGGAGCTCTTTTATCTAAGGCTTATATAGCCAGCATTATTTGCTGTACAGTACACGTTTGACTTTGAGTGCCGTTATTCAGTAGCAGTAGGGCCAAAATTCGTAAAGCAAGTGTCCGTCCAACCTGACTGGCTAGGTACTGTTACTATTCGTACATGTGGAAAAATGTTATAAATTCAAATTGGTTTTTAAAAAACCGTTTTTTTAAATACCTCAAAAACTATATATCCAATCTTCATGTATAATTAATTGGGATATCTTTTCGGGCAGGCACAATAGTGCTACTGAAATTAGAGATATTAGGTTACTGAAGAGGCAAACCTGTAGACTCCGATCGTCAGCCCCAGCAGCCAGCAACACAGCCGCCGCGTCTTTCATGGCCGGGAACGCTTTAGGCGCGAGCGATATTCTCACGAGGATCTCGTTGCAAATGGCGCGGGCGAGGGGCGCGTCGCTACTGGGCAACACCGGCCCAGTGTCGCTCACTAGGTACTGACGGAGCGTATCGAGAACCTGTGATAACGCTTCTGGTACTTCCTCGCTGTCTAGGTCCACTCCTTCTATACGCTACAACACATTCAATGCTTTAATTAATTCAATATGGGTTTTTATGGGGTTTTTTTGTATTGTAAAATACACTTAATGAAGTCAGAAATCAAAAAACTTTGCACAAAGGCTGGCTCTCGTCATAAACGAATTATAGTCCGGTAAAGATACGATAGCTTGTATGGAAAAAAATTACAAATTCCTAGACAAAATTTTTTTTCGTTGTTTGATTAGAGCTAGTTTATTATTGATTATTTTAAATTTTCCCCAAAAAAACTTGGGAGCGTTTTTTTTAAACGCTGTTTAAAAATTGTCTTTTCTTTATTTAATTGAGATTAAATCCTACACTGGTGATTTTCTTTTTTAAGGCCTTCTAAATAATATATAATACTAAACATAAAATATCACCAATGTAGTGCGTGAGAAATGTGAGATAATGAAGGTCTGTAAAATAAAAATATTAAAACCTTGTAGAATTTTTTTAGAATTGGTGATCTTTGAGCACGTCATTTATATATTAATCAAAGATAATCCTAGAGATTTTCACCCGTGTGACTAACGTAGTTTTTTTTTTTAGGACGTTTTATTTAGTTTTAACACTGAAGCAAAAATTCTACAGTCGTTGATAAATAATAAAAATAAATTTTATGATAATTAATACCCCAAAACGAAAGTTCTCCTAAATATTACCAGAGGAAACGAAAATACCACGGTAGTAATGTTTGGGGGGTAGAGAGTTCGGCGCGGGGGTGAACTATCACGAGCGCAGCGCGCGCGCGGAACGATGATGCAGCCGTGTATGATGGATGATACAAATTTATTTATTGAGAATGAATCTACTTGTAGCTGGGTCAATCAACATTTTAACCAACAATGCAGACGTCTTTGAAATATTTTTTTAATATATATTTTTTTCACATAATTAGGTATTTTAGTACCTACTTAATACTTATTAAAATGGTCCCGTGTTGATAATTTAACTACCGATAGGTAATTCATATTTCTGTTCAAGCAATGATGATTTTAAAGGATTTATATTGTTGTTATAAATTAATGTAAACCCAATCAGAATTTTGTCACCAGAAATATGAATTACTGTAAGGGACAAATCGTAACTTTTCAGGAGAGTCAAAAAACTATTGCTTTTTAAAATTAAAATGCTATATTTACTATATTTGTGATGCTATTGAAATTGAAAGCTCTATAACATAAGTAAACGGAAGTTGGAATAATTTGTATAGTTTCAAAGATAGTATTTTTATATTTTATATGTCCGTTAAATTAATTTTTTTTTGGAAAATAAAAAAAAGTTCAATAAAGTAAGTCTTAAAAGAAAACGTACGAGTACTAATGTAAGAAACATTATATAATTAGACAGAGAGTTACAACCCTCACATACGACCAACCCTCACATACGACCTTCTGGAAAACTGCCCGTTCGTTTAGAGCGCCCGCAGTAGCGCCCATGCCCCCACTTATCCGACCTAACCAGCCACCCGCCTTCGATGATGACGAGAAGGCGGAGTGCCTGGCTGACAGCCTTGCCGCACAGTGCACTCCCAGCGCGCTCCCTGCCGACCCCGACTTTCTCAATGAGGTCTCTGCCGAACTTAATCGCAGAGCCTCTCTTCCCCCATCCAGTCCACCTCTTCCCCGCATCACGGAGAAAGAGGTGAAGCAACTTCTCAAGGGCCTACCTAAGCGTAAGTCCCCAGGGTCGGATGGCATCACCAACCGAATCCTGAAAGTCCTACCTGACAAACTAGTCACCATCCTCACCAACATTTTCAATGCCGCTATGGACGCATGCATCTTTCCACAAGCGTGGAAGGAAGCTATCGTCATCGGCATTCACAAACCCGGTAAGCCTACCAACAATCCCACTTCCTACCGCTCGATCAGTTTACTCATTAATATGGGTAAAATGTACGAGAAACTCATCCTTTACCGCTTGACTGACCATATTGACGCCAACAACCTCCTCCCTAATGAGCAGTTTGGCTTTCGTGCCAAACACTCGTGTGTCCAACAAGTCCACCGTATAGTGGAAGACGTTTACGACCATTTACTAAAACCCAAACCCCGACCTTCCGGAGCCGTTTTCCTAGACGTAGCGAAAGCGTTTGACAAAGTCTGGCATGAGGGCTTGATTTACAAGCTCTATAGTCTTGAAGTGCCGGATCGCCTCGTACACATCTTACGAGACTTTTTGTCGAATCGCTCATTTCGCTACAGATACGAAGGCGTGCTCTCGACCCCACGACCTATTCGGGCCGGAGTCCCTCAAGGCTCCGTCCTCGCTCCGACCTTATTCTCACTGTATACTAGTGACATGCCGTCCTGCATTCCGGCCACTAGTTATACAAAACTCGCACTGTACGCAGATGACACTGCGTTATACACATCCCATCCCAATCCCACAAAAATCGCCGAGAGACTCCAAGAAGCGGCCGACGCCCTCGGGCAGTGGTTCCGCAAATGGAGAATCGAGGTGAATCCCGACAAAAGTTTCGCGATCATTTTCACTCGCGGACCTTATCCTACGCTCCCCCCAATTACTCTCCTCGATCAACCAGTCCCCTGGGAGAGACAGGTGAAGTACTTGGGAGTCATCCTTGACTCTGCCCTTCGCTTTGGCCCTCACATCCAGTCTGTTCGCAATCGTGCCGCCTCTGCTCTCGGCCTCTTGCACCCCATGATTGGGCAACGCAGTAAAATGTCGCTTAGAAATAAGCTCAGACTTTACTTAGCGTGCATCCGTCCTATCATGACTTACGCCAGCGTAGTCTTTGCGCACTCTGCGCCCACGCATCTCAATAAGCTTCAAGTTATTTAAAACCGGTTCCTCCGCCGGGCTACTGGTTGTCCTTGGTTCGTTCGTAACATCGACCTTCATGTCGATACCGAACTCCTTTCCATTAGTGGCTTCATGAAGGAAGCATCCAAACGCTACTTTGATGAAGGCCCTTCCCATCCCAATCCGTATGTTGTCAAGTGTACGGGCTATTTCCCGCACCCCACTACGCGGTTCCGCCGCCGTCCCAAACATATCCTTTCCGAACGTGACGACGAAATCACTGATGCAGTTAAAGCAGTCAAAGAATTTAGATTACACCTTACAGAATGCCCTTCTGGTAGTGAATACCCTTCAGGTAACAATTACCCTTCAGGTAACAACGCCCGCACCCGCCGGCGGGGGCGCGGCCCGAACCAAAATCAAAATTGAAAATTCAGAGACGGAGCCCCTCAGGCGTCGTCTCCTTCACGATATTTTTCAATATCAACGCGCTAGGCCGTGGTCCGAGGCTCCCTCGAGCCGCCCCTAGACGCGTTGGTATATGACTTTTTTTGGGGTAGAGTCTTCCACTCCCCCGCCAGTCCGGTGAAGCTTGATTTGTCGTACCTTTTCGACACAAGCATAGGTCAATTCAAAAAAAAAAAAAAAAAAAAAAGCTATTTGATGCAATTATAGGAAAATAACACTTATCGCTGAAATTTAAGTTGATTTTATGGTATTCGAGATTATTTTTCTAGCAAAAATTTAATTCAATAAAATGAAATGAAATAAAAATATGTGAGTTGAATAAAATATTTATAAGATATTTTGCCCACAACTGCAAAGGATATTCAGAAAAAGAAATTATTGTACTAAGATTACAATGGTTAATAACCCAAGAAATAATTAACATTATGATTGGAAGAAGGACACTTAGAAATAAAACAGATGATTATAGTATTAAGAAATATAAAAGACGGACAAACAACATTACTAATTTATGTAGAAAAGAAAATAGTATTTTTAGATAGCTGTGACAAAATATAATATTACTTAAAGCAAATTGAACCTTTCAAATTGAACAACATAATCAGAAAGTTAGAAAATAAACATAAAACTAAAAGTGCTGCCATTCTTAATGAACAAGGTAAATTGTTAGTAACATACTAATGGAATAGCAGCGGGTACACATGGTATTTATAATTATAGAGATGATTAAGGGCCTGGCCACAGCTTTGCGTGAAGCGCGGCGCGACCTGCGACCAGCGGAATGTTGCCAGCGACCCTGGCAACATTCTGCGAATAGTCAAAACTAACATGAGAGAACTAAAATTATTTTCTTTTCTCAAAACCTGCTAGAAAAATGTACCAGCGTAATTAATAAATTTATTTAAAGGCGTGAAATTACCCAAATCATACAAAAAAGGCCAATTGGGTATGCTTAGTAAAAAAACGTATATTTTTTCTATTTTTATCTGAAAGTAAACGTAATTTTAAGAAACTAGTTTCATTATTTTAATTTTTAATTCACTGGTTATTTTTATTTTACCACTTTAAAAATTTGCTCTTGTGACGTCACTGGGTCACATACTGTTAGTTTTAAACGATAAGCACTTTCTAGGTTCACGAAATGAGGGTGTGGCTCATAGTAGAGGCAAACAAAACAATTTTATGAGAAGAATGGGGGATTTCTCAATGAATAATTAAATATTTAGATATTATTCTTAAATCTTATAAAAGTTGTGGCAGCGTGACGTCATACGGGTCAAATGACTGAGTCTGTACGCATTGATTGAGTTTAAATGTCCAAAAAACCTTACGACTTAGGTTTTTTGGACATTTAAACTCAATCAATGCGTATTTTGAGAGAAAAATATGAAAATAAGATATCTAATCACTAAATCTCCAAATGGTTTTCGTATTTCTACATCTCGGAAAAAATTAAGCATACCCAATTTTCATGCAAAAAGTAACGTTTATCTTGTTTTACTTTGAAAACGACATCAACACTGTAATGTAGTACAAATAAGATTTCATATACGTAAACGTAACATTTTTGAAATGTTACAATAATACTAACGTTCTAACAAATTTCGCGCCGCCGCCGCCGCCGCCGCACAAGCTGTGGCCAGGGGGTATGTATGGTAATTGTGATTCAATCAAAGACGAACTATTTAAGCTTATCAAATTAATGAACACAGGAAAGACAGAACGCTAAGTCATTTACCTCAAGCAAGCACAACTTTACTTAAGATTATTCAAAACAGAAAAAGAAAATTGGACCAATATGAATTTCCTTAAAATAAATTGACAAGAGAGGCGGTACTAGGCCTGAGACGTGAGAGAGCAATCGATAGAAGGATGGAGTTGGATTTAGATACACATTTTGCATTTATAAATTTGGAAAAAGCATTTGACAAAATTGACTAGAAATAAATGATAAATATTTTAAAACAAGCAGGAATATACTATAAAGACAGAAGAGCCATTTTTGAATTATACATAAATCAAGAAACGATAATAGAAATTGGGGAAAAAAAAGCTAATATTAGACGGGGTGTGAGACAAGGTTGTCGCTTATTTTCAATATATTTATAGTGTGCTATTAGAAAACTTCAATTTATTCGCTTTGTGGACAATAATGCAGCTGAAAGTTTAAATATATAAGAATTTGTCACAGATATAGATAATATACAGAAGAATTAATTACAAATATTGTATTTGGATTAAAGAATTATGTAAACAAAACTGAAACTCTAATAACTTCGAAAATTACACCAAAACATAGCTCAATAATAACATTAAATTCAAACCCAATAGAACAAGTTAAAGTTTAAATACCTTAAAAACATAATTACCGATGACTCTAGATGAACACCAGATATAGTCACTAGAATAGTGGTGGCACAAAAAGGTTCTAATAGCAAAAAACATCTTCTCAAAGCCCGAATCTCAACAAGTGTTAAAAAAGCTATACATCTGGAGCATTGCACTGCACTCTACGGCAGTGAAAATTGGATAATAAAATGACATAACGTAACAGAGAAAGATTTCAAGCCTTCGCACAGTAGGCTAGAAAGTCAATTTAGCGCGCAGAAATTATAAGATTGATAATTTTTACTTCATATTATATTTTCTTTGGTAAAGTAGTAATTTTTTTAACAAAAAGTAAGTTCTATTACGAAATCCAAAATGTAATCTTTTAATAACAATGTTTCCATAGTATGAGTTAGAAAAAATAATATTACAAAAGCTTTATTAAACAGAATGACAAATTGTTTTTGTTAATACGTAGTCTACCAATTTGTCTATTACGAAATTCCTACTAAGATGCTTTAATTTGAGCCACTCTTCATAAAGTTCCTTATGAGTCAAGGATAAGGTAATAACTGAAAGAAATAAAAAAAAATATTTATGACACCTAGTAGCACTTAATTTTAAGTTCATTTGAAAGCCCGAATATTAATATTTGAAATACGACTGATCACAGAGTGTGATAATGTGTGACTTTTTTTGTAACATTAGTAATGTGCACAATACGCGATAAATTTTGAGCGTTAACTTCAATGATACATTGTGATGAAATAAGAATAATTAAAACATACCATTATTCATTTCAGCCATATCTAAGATAGTAAACAATACAAACGTAGTCTTAAAACAGCAAGAAATTATGAATAAACCCGTTAATTTAAGAAATACTTTCATGCGTAATTTATTTACACAGAGCAAGTTCTTGTAATGATTTAACTTCTATTGGTCACCGATCAAAAAGTAGTTAAATTTGAAGGTAGAACAAGGTAGTTTTATTTGCTGCAGATGTCAAAGAATTCCAAATACCCTCAATTTTGTCGGAATAAATACTTTCTTATTTTGAATAATTGCGCGCTGGAAAATCTTCTTAGCCTACTGTGCTTCGAGGCGAACAATAAAAACAATCATTGGATGAAAAAGTAAAGATACTAAATATAATTCGGGAACCTAGCATATTATTATTATAATTTAACATGATTCGATTAGTGTAAGGGACATTTTTGAAGATAAATTTAGAACCTTGGTAACCGTAAGATGCACTTTTAAATATTAGTGTCCTTTACAATAAATAGTTGCAATAATGAATACTGCATTACATTAATAATTAATTTAACATAGGTCTCAGGAGTACTTCGCATTACTTTTAAAAAATATTTTTTACTAAATCTGTTGCTGTAAAATTCATCAGAAAGATATCCATATTCTAAACATATTTTTGAGTATATAGAGCGGAAATTTTTCAATCGAACTGTATACATAACTCATTTTCGAAGATTTGTCCCTTACAATAATTCATATTTCCGATGATGATTTTAGTCACTTTAAGGTTACCTACTCAAAATGATCATGCAATCAATACGAAATATTACGAAATAATAAAACGGATACATCTTTTTCTATTCGTTTAAGTAAACAAACAGACATCCGTCCGTCCAGTAGCTTGACCTCCAATGCGCCGTGCCGCTTCCCCTCGGGCGCCCTAAATGACGCGCGAGCGGGGGGCGGGGCGGCTCCCTAGCGTTTGTTCTGGCCACGCAGCGCAGCGTATTTCGCTCCAAATACAATATCGATGATATTCTTATGATATTAGATAATTGTTTTGCTGTTTAATCCAATCGCTTCTAGTAAATTTTGGTGATTTTTATGTTTAGTGTGTATTATTAGCTTACAATTGTTGGCAAATAAAAATATTTTGTGTAGAATTAATGCTCAGTGAATTAAAGGGAAAAAACATCATAAAAATTACATCTATATAGTCACACAGGTGAAAAGTCACACGAGGTCTTGGATATATCTTTAAAACATATTATGAAAAGATCACCACTTCTAAGATTTTCTAAGGCACTTTTTTAAAAAAGGCGTTAAAATTTATATAAAGACCCATTTTATGTCGAGAAGCTCGTAATTAATATAGGTGAATATTTTATAGCAGTGCACAAATAATTTAAGGAAGTGAAAACATCTATAATCTCCAGTGTAAGTTTTTTTCTGAATGATATATAGCAATTAGGCCCTTTACCCCCCTTTTCTTGGTCAGCTCCTTAGGTAGATCGGGGAAAAACACAAGGTTGGTCTTCAGTAACACTAATAATCGTAATACAAAAGAAATTAGAACTATTGGATTTAATGTGTAAAAAAAATTATTTTTCCCCGACTATTAACAAGTCTTAAATTACAATAAATTAATCTAAAAAATAAAAATCGGGAAGCCGCTGGATGCGGGCAGCGCAGGACCGATCATTGTGGAGAACCTTTGTTCAGCAGTGGACGTCTTTCGGCTGAGATGATGACCCAAAAAAGACGCAATGTATGTGCTGCTGTAGAAAATAACCTGTTGAAGAAAGCTCTTTCTTTTTTACCATTGAATGAATACCGATGAATTTCCCTGGTTGTATATCCGCAACATAGTGGTAGTACTCATGAAGCTAAATTTAGCAGTTAAATTTGACGGTGTATAGTACCTGATTAGCCTTGAAGAGGTGCGCGGCGTAGCGCATCGCGTAGTGGTTGGCGCGCGGCCCCGCGTGTGCCAGGCAGCGCTGCCAGTGCCCCGCGCGCGCCAGCCGCTCCAGCTCCTCCCCCTCCCCCTCCCCCTCCGCCGCGGCTGACACGTGCGGAGCGGGGCCCGCCTGCTCTGACCCGTACTCCATTGACGTACCTACACGCAATTTTTTTGACACCAGGGTTTGTGAGGTAGGTTATCCTCTAAACCCACACGCTAATGCAAGACGCAATTTTTTATAGGTTGAAATGATGATGATGTGCCAAGAAAATAAAAGATTAGCTATTCTTAACAGTTTATTATTTTTTATCATAAATTTGCTATATTTTTTGGGCGTTAATGCATTTTTAATTAGTTTTTCCATCAAATAGCATAAAATATTATCCGTGTTACCACAAAAAAAATAAACACACATCGAGAGCGCGTCTAAAATTATGTGTTGTTTTCAAACATTCTAAATAATACCACCCTGCAGTATTTAAGCAGTATATAAGCGGCGGCCTAGCAAAAAGACAAGCTCAGTCAATGGTTATAACAACTTTTCCAAAAACGTTTTGCTCGGAAACAAAAAAAAACAGGCCAATCCCGTACAAAATAGTCATTTTAATCAAACATTTAATATGGAAAAGTCAGAAATTTGTATCAATCCAAGGAATTGTAAGAAGTCAGTTGCTTTAAAACAATTGTTTCGATCCATTGACTGAGCATATTATTCTAAGTATAAGATGACTTATGCTACGATAGTAATAGTAAAATAAATTAATTTTTTTAAAAGTTGGTGCCGTGACCAGGATAATAAAATCAAATACCTATAGCGTCGTCATCTCCTCCATATCCTTCGCTGAGAGCGGAACGTAATTGTTCGCCAACATCGCTTTGACCAATTGCAGTGAATCTAAAAGATTAGAATAAAATATATGCTCAGTATTAAAAGCAGTTTTTTTTAGCAATTGCCTAAAACGTAGTTTGAAAGTAAAAACGCACAAAAAAATATTCGCAGGTGTATGTCGACATTGGTAATGGTTGGTATTGGTTGTCGGGTGTAAGGCTTGAACCCACACTTTCCATTTACTTGACCACTGGGCCACCGACTCTCTCATGATCATGTATGGTCTGTGTTGTATTATATAGATATATTGGTGTTTGTATTGTATTGTAGTGTATAGGTGCATACCTGTCTGCGAGCATGTCGGCGGCCTTGTTCCTGGCGGCGCCCTGCAGGTGGTCCCTGGCGAGGCGCGCGGCCCTCAGCGCGGCCCGCTCGGCCAGGCGCGTGGCCCCGCCGTTCGCCCCCGCTGCACTCGCATTTATCAACAGCTCGACCGCTTCCCACCATTCGCCCCTGGGATTCATTCATTCATTAGACACGGTATCGCTTGTCGAGGCGGTAAACCGCGCTGCGGATAAGAAATCCGCAAAAATTGTATACGGCGTAGCGCGCCGCGCCGTTTGAAAGGAACACGGATTTTTTACAAGTTTATACACTATAAGCCTAACGGTAAGCCTCGCCCACAAGAAACTGCCTACGTTATTTACCTAACAATACATAAGTAACAGATTATTTTAAAACCTACGCTTAGTTGTAGAGCAAAACGCTCTCAGAGACAAGTGAAGAGCTCTAATATAATTAACTACCTAAAATAAAAGGTTACTTGAATCGAGCCGCAGGCGGACAGCAAGTCATATGATATTTTTTTCATTAGAAATGAGGTATTTTCCGCTGCAAACGTTGAAACAAAGTCTTCTTTCAAACAAAAAATAAACTAGATCAAAGTCACGAGCAAGACAGGCAGGCACATACGTCATCCACCCCTTTGTTTTCGTCGGGGGTTGAAAAGATGTGAGTAATGTGTAATGTGTAGTGTGTAGTGTGTAGTGTGTAGTGTGTAGTGTGTAGTGTGTAGTGTGTAGTGTGTAGTGTGTAGTGTGTAGTGTGTAGTGTGTAGTGTGTAGTGTGTAGTGTGTAGTGTGTAGTGTGTAGTGTGTAGTGTGTAGTGTGTAGTGTGTAGTGTGTAGTGTGTAGTGTATAGTGTGTAGTGTGTGACCTGTCGGCGTGGTCGGCGGCGCGCTGCAGCAGCGGCGGCACGCTGGGCGGCACGGGCTCCGCACTGTCGGGCAGGTACTCGCGGGACACGCGCGCCGCCTCCTCCCATAACTCTGCGTACAACACACACTTTTACAACCAAATGCATCTTCACCATAGAGCGTAAGCGACAATGCCACTACAACGCGGGCGACGCCACAGAATTATAATAATAGTTAAATTTTTTTGAGTTTTCGTAGCAGTTTCGTAGCACCTTCGTAGCACTTTCGTAGCACTTTTTTTAAGTTTATTGCATAAATTTGTGGCGGCGGTAGCGGTAGCATAACGAATATTTCCTTTGATTTTCATTTAAGTATGGTAAAGTTTCTCACCTGTGGCGACATCGATGTAGAAAACTAATAATGATTGGATATTTACCAAGATCCTTATAGTGCTGTACGACTTCACGGGGTCTATTAGCCCGTATCATGAGCGTTTCAAAAGAAGTCAAGTCGCCCCTTTCTGCTGCCGCTTTCGCACCTTCCACCAACACTTCTTCCACCTAATAACAAATACAATACTCGTGACAATAATTAAGATTTTTCTACTCTTTCCACGTTTAAACGTTCAGCCAGGGCATTTGAACGGGAGAACAAACCACTATTTTGTGTTGGTTCGTGCGTGTAGCTAAATGTAAGCTCGCAACATATTTGTTTCAAACATTATTCCATTATATCCCATTACCTATTCTTTTGGTCTAAGTATGAACACTTACCAGATGCTCGGTCAGTTGCAATGGTCTCGGCCCTGCTCAAGGCAATGCTCCTCCGCGCGCCAGTATGCTAGTGTCGGGTGTGTTACCATGTGCGGCGCGTGTGTCTCTGCGAGCTGCAGCGCGCGCTGGTGGTGCCCCCTGGCGGTCCACATGCGCACGGCGTCCTCGTGCGCGCCGGCCCGCAGGAACGCCGCCTCGGCCTGCTCGGGCTGCTCCTCCGCGCGCCAGTATGCTAGTGTCGGGTGTGTTACCATGTGCGGCGCGTGTGTCTCTGCGAGCTGCAGCGCGCGCTGGTGGTGCCCCCTGGCGGTCCACATGCGCACGGCGTCCTCGTGCGCGCCGGCCCGCAGGAACGCCGCCTCGGCCTGCTCGGGCTGCTCCTCCGCCAGCGCCGCCGCCTCGTGCCGCGCCACCTCGCGCTTCGACACGCCGCCGCCCAGATCGCTCAACTCCATGGCGATGTCCCATCTAATATAACAGCGTTCACATTTATAGCTATTAGCTTAAACTACAAAAATCTGAAAAAAATTCAATCAAGTGCAATTATAGTTGTATGAACACGCATTTTGACTATCTGCATCATTTTGAATAATTACGTAATAAAAGACCAGGTTAAAAACTAAGAGATATCATGCATACCTACATAATTAATTATGTTGTAATGGCCTCCCCTTCTCATCAGGTTCTTTGGCAACGATCAAAACGCCGCCAAGGATATAGAATTTTCCGTGGCATTGTACAAGTCCACACGTTGTGCTTGCAAATGTTGCAACACGGTAAGCAAAATCATACTAAGCAAAATAGAAATGAGCTATTGTTTATAGCAGATACATCACAGACTAATTCAAGTGTACTACCTCTGCGCTTGTAACGCCCAGCGCGCGCCGAGGGCAGCTAGTCCCCTAGCGGCGAGAAGTCTCGCGGCCGGCGCGCCGCCCAATGCAGCAGCCCACTGCAAAGCCACCTAAACACAACA
>CAOKYR010000250.1:0-18431 GCA_948473455.1 Teleiodes luculella | reverse complement strand
CACAAGTACTTGGACAGACTGGACAAAATGGCGGTGTCGATAGCGTCACCCCAAATTCGAGTTAAATTCTATATGTGCGTTTCCTAGATCGTCAGACGTTTAGTACGGTTAATTACGCGATTCGAATCCCTCCTTCATTTATGGATTGAAATAATCTCTCTGACAAATAACGAATGAAAGCTAAGAACTGGTACCTAGGTAGTACGCAAATACTCTTTGCGTCGATAAGTACCAATTTCCTCACGATCCGATTCAATTTTCGACCGATAAAGGTAGCAATCAAAGTTAATTAAATGTAGATTGTATCTTATATAGTTGTCAACAATGTATCTTTCTTACCATCCACGGCTCCAACCACCAGCGAAATTAATAAATCGACCGCACTTGCAAGCGGACAATGCCGGAAAGAAAGATCAAGCAAGAAAGCGTCGGTTCTACTAGTGTTGTTCAACCTTTATCCGATCGATAATCGATCAATATTCGATCTGTCACTGAATATACGCTAAATTCTTCTCAAATGATTTTTACCTATTGCACGTCATGTTACAAGTTGATACAATTGTATTTCGATTATAACCCCCTTTATATTCGTTACGAGGAGAAATACTGCCTACCTTACGTTTATTTATTCAGACGAAACAAATGATTTCTACTAGTTTAAAAACATACCTAATTACGACATCGATGTAATTAATAGAATTCTCACCCGATATACTCAGTAAAATAATAATTAACTAACTAATCAAGCCGTACGTATATCAATTCCCTATACAACGTAACACTAACAAAATAAACGCAGTTTTGAAATAACCGAACGATACGGAATGAACGATGTCCGACCTAAACATCATGTTACTTACAGTAAGGTTATCTCGATCAATTATTCATTCATTAATAACGTATAGGCAAACCGATACCATCCGTCCCCTACTTCAACCTATATATTTTTTGAAATATAATTCGGATTAAGTAGATCACTTAGTTTCGTACATCGAAAATACTCGTCTCCTCCCTATCCCTAACCCATTACCCATAGATAAGGTACAGTTACACATGCTCATTAGTAGCACGAAAGCATGCCACTATTGAGCAGTTGCTACCTAGTAGCATGTGTATCGAAGCATTGCTAATTATAAGCATGCTAATTTCGAGTTTGCTCAAAAATCGACAGTCGTGCGATTTTTGGGCATGCTACCTGCAGCGCGGGTAGAAGGGGGGGTGCTTTTAGCACGTGTGAACAGGTTTGCTTATTGAGCATGCTAGTATCGATCAATCGTTTGCATCAAGTTTTTGAACACACTGTATTGCAATCAAAATGGTTATTCTATTAAATTTTCTGGAGAGGGCTACTTAGATTTCCATTTTTCACACACTGACACGGACAGAGAACTTGCTACTATGTCGATACCGAAGCCTAGCCTGTGCTCAATTAGCATGTGTGTTTAATCATTTGCTTTAAGCATGCTTATTTAAAAGTTTGCTTAAAAGCAGCATGCTAAACATAAGCAAATGTGTCAGTTCAAAGAGCATGCTCGCTTTAAGCATGCTAATAAGCATGACGTTTTATTAGCATGTGTAACTGTACCTATAGAGCTGGCACTCTGTTGATAGCTTCCGCAACAATGTTGCCATTTTTATTGTCAAAATTTCCTGTCGAAATTCTTTCACTCTCGTCGTTTTATTTTCCTTTCTTCTCTCTGATGGTTCGGAACTCCAATGGTGCAAGGAAAGAATAGAGAGTATAGCGTTAGTAGAAAATAGCAGCTAAATATAATCCAAGAATAAAATTGATTCTCATCCTTAAAAATCCAGCACATAATAATTTCTATTGAAATGTAACATACGCAACATATTTATGCGTTGACCTGAAAAAGGGCTTATAAACTAATAGTGAAATCAATCACTCTCAACGTAATCTGATAAAATAACGTGTTCTGAACAACAACGATATTCGTATTATACAATTCTCATTACAATAACAATCATCATCTCAGCCGAAAGACGTCCACTGCTGGACAAAGGCCTCCCACAATAACAATAAGTTATACTAATTTACAACTTCTTCAACCCCTTAAGTACGTACTTAATAGATAATAACCAAACCACCAGTTGGTCTTGGTTTAACTACAAAGAAAAACGACAATAATTCAACTTTGTCACGTATATTTTTTACAACTATAACATTATCCGCAACTTCAGGATTTACCCCAATTTTGGGTAAAACGATATTACGTAGTAACTCCAATAAATTTTTCACACAATTGAGGTAGGCAAATTTTTAGGTACTATACAGCCTAGTTTAAGTTTTAACTTAACGACCGGTCTTATTTTGTAAAGCCTGACCAAAGACCAAAGATATAAGAAACCTGCTCTGGGGGCGCCACGTGTATATTTTATGGCAACAATTTCCCTTATAGAATTTGTTCTATTAAAATTCCGCAATATGGCGAGGTTTCTTATTTCTTTGGTCGGGCTTTACACCACTAGATTATGGGAATGCCGACAAGTAAAATAGCTAGAGAATAAATAGACGTACATATAAATATCATAAAGGTTGCATAGTCATAGTCAGTCACACATCCAACAGTGTGTCAATAGTCAACAGTATTGTCAGTCAAGTAGTCGTCGCGACAGTAGGTATTAGTAGTAGTCATACATGGCTTACCAACTGACTTATCGTTCCCCCATCCCAGACCAGAGCCACTAGGGAGACTAAGGTCAAACTGTAAGGTCAGATGAATGATGATAGTAATTTCGATACAAGTCCAGATAAATGATGAGAGTAATTTCGACGAGAAAAGTACTTCCGTCAGTCCAGATGAATGATGTCTTCTTCACTAGTAATTTCGAGTGGAAGATACAATCCTCTATAACGCCCCGCTAACGTCCGAAGACGTTAGACCGTCAGGCGTTACCGGCGCCGGCTCCTATGTCCCAGACCTCAGTCGGGAGACTTGCACACTTGGACCCCCCACAAGTGGCCTCCAGGTGGTGCGACCACCGGTACAACACAACAACAGAGCTCACAACATCACATTTCACAGTATGATACATTTATCATACACGATACCAATTGGGAGGCCACATATCATAAGTTAAACAGTTCAGATAGCAAGTCAGTCCAAGTAAACAGTCTGTGGGGAAGTCATACATAGTCAGGTCAATGTCTTAGGTAACACAAACACGTGGCACAGTTATACATGACAAATATATATAGACTACTTAGCTTTATTTCCGCAAGTTTCCACCTTTGCTCCAACTCCACCAAGTCGCCACCTGGCTGGCTCCCTCGAACCACGTCCTCGTACTTGGTATAAACTCACTACTGGGTAGCGTCTACTCAACCCGAAGACTGAACGGCAAATGACCAACCGTCGATTGTTCTCACAAACGCGCCACGTTGTTCAACCGGAAATCATCATTTACGATATCCCGGACGATTTTACCAAAAAACATGTACCTATGTAATTCTGATTGTATGTAAATGAAATTCTGTGTGCATCTTTGTTCCATATATGGAACAACATGCATTGCCGTTTGAATGGCTGGGGCAGATTTGGAACAAGATGCAATAACGTATAAATCCAAATATGGAACACTACGCATATGGTACCGCGTACGGTACCTGATTAACGCGTTAGTTCTACGGGCCGTCCACGGAATCCGCAATATCCTCCTCCAACACGGTCGGTGACGGTTACGGTCTGCTGCCTTCAGAGTCCACGTCTCAGCATCATAAAAAAATCGAGAAAATGAGTATTGTCCAAACCGTTGTTCCTGATGCAGGAGCCCAGGTAGACGAAGTTGTCCACGATTTCTAAATTGAATGTTCCTTTGTGCTCCAGCTTTTACTATCAATATTCAATACACATTTAATACTAACCATTTTTTTCTATTCAAAATTCATTGACTATTTACCTACTTTCATCTTGCCTACATTTATGTACTTTAATTTCTTTACTGTACAAATTCACGTTAAAGTTATCAACTGCAACTCGTCCAATATATATAGATAAATAAGATTAACGTGTGACCGTTGTTGCATGTTGTATAATGTTGACAAATATGGAACACAAAGAGTTTTGAAGAGCCAGCTCGAAGCTGGCTCTTCAAAACTCTTTGTATGGAACATAATGTTTTTCTCGATTTTCTCTTATTTCCAATATGTTTTATTTTTTAAATATTTTTGTGGCATAGCTACTTGGTCACTAAACGCAGGAAATTAATTTGAATCTATTTAAAAAATCGATGCGGTAAAGGGTTAAACTCCAGTATTATTGGAATGTAAGAACCACCCTTGCATTTCAATGATCCCGTATAACAAGAAATGAAACTACTGAATGAAGACTTTTAACATGGATGCAAGAAATGACTAAAGACGGACGACGAAAAATGAAACTGAAGAAATAATGACTGAAGATTCGCTTTTTTTGAAAAGATATAAAGAAAACTAAGACTGAAGACTTTATCAATTTGAAGACCTGGCCTTGGGCCTTTTTTGGAAACCAAAAATAAAATAATTTTATATATGATTAGGCTGTATGGCTTAGCACCATTGCCTTTGCCTTAGGGAAAAATTCGAAAAAACAACAATAAATTCGCCCGCCGCGTCGCGTCATTCATTTCGCGCGCGCGTTTGTTAAATTGGTTTCGTTCGGCGTTTCTGGGTTTGTTTGTTGTGTTGTGTTGTTGTTTAGCTTGGTGGGTAATCTTTTATTTCCTTGAGTTACTTATTTTGATTAAAATAAGGTCAGAGAGTCAAGTATAATGAATGAGTCCAAGGGAAACAAAAATCAGCAGACCGTTCCCAAATGGTTAGATCCGAATAAAAAGTATTATCGTTACGATATTCATATGAAGAAACCTAAACGTCCTTTAATTGCTTACGAATTATGGGCGAAACATAACATTATTGACCTTAAAAAAGGAGAGAATGTTGTTAAAAAGCAAAAGCAAATGTGGGATACCTTAAAGCCTGAAGAAAAAAAGGTCTGGGAGGAAAAGGCCCTTAAAGCAAAAGAAAAGTATAACTGGAACATGGAAGAATATGAATATAATAGAAACAGAAAAAAAATTGAAACGCATGGTTTCAACTTGATGTATGGCTGTAATGCTACCAGTGACAGCGACAGCGAATCGAACAGTGAAGATAGTGACACAAAAAGTGAAAGCGATAGTGAAGAACAGGCGTCCAAGGGAAACACAAATCAGCAGAACATTCCCAAATGGTTAGATCCGTCTAAAAAGTATTATCGTTATGATATTCATATGAAGAAACCTAAACGTCCTTTAATTGCTTATGAATTATGGGCGAAACATAACATTATTGACCTTAAAAAAGGAGAGAATGATGTTAAAGAGCAAAAGCAAATGTGGGATACTTTAAAGCCTGAAGAAAAAAAGGTCTGGGAGGAAAAGGCCCTTAAAGCGAAAGAAAAGTATAACTGGAACATGGAAGAATATGAATATAATAGAAACAGAAAAAAAATTGAAACGCATGGTTTCAACTTGATGTATGGCTGTAATTCTACCAGTGACAGCGACAGTGAAACGAACAGTGAAGATAGTAACACCGAAGGTGAAAGCAATAGTGAAAAACTGGTGTCCAGCGAACATGAAAATTGACTACCCTGATTTCTTAATCTGAAACACAATTCTCTAAATAACATTAATATTAGAATGAGAACCTCATTTTTAAGTAGGTTAAAAAATGACAATAAAAGTTTATGATCATGTCATGCCACAATTTAAATCTTATCTTATACAAACTTTGTATTATAGTTGGTTAAAACTGACTGTAGTCCATCCATAGTAATTCAGTTGAGCTTCAACTTCAGCAACCAAACTTAATAGTCATTTTAGCTACTTAAAAAAAAAACAATATACTTGCTTCTGTATGAAAAAGTAAAACTATACTCCATGCCTTTTATGTTTTAGTAATTAAGTATATTTTTTTATTTTAAGAATTTTTATTTGATTTCTTACATTTTATTGTCCTGAGTCATGCTAGTTATTTTTTTGTGCGTGTTTTATTCCTTTCTGTTCATATTTTAATAATGTTATTTCATATTTTTTTTATATCCTAAGACAGGGCTTTTTCAGTTACCACAAAAAACAATCCACCTTTTTTTACTCTTAGACTGATAATTCTGTCCCATGGTTTAACTAGTTTATTATCTGTAATTAAGTTACTTTTGTTATCTTGCACCAAAGTTGTTAATTCAGTATGAGGTTAACTACACTGCATAAAAATTGCTTTATTCTTAATTCTTACTTGATTTTTAGCAGTTTTATTTTGCTTTCATATATGTTATTTTCCTGGGTCATACCAGTTTTTTTGTGTGGAAGTTTTGTATACATTTGTACAGTCAACAGCATGCTAAGTTTAACACTGGATTTTGCAACTGTTCATAAGTACGTGGTACATTGTATAAGTAAGGGAAAGAATCGCGCCATCTTTTTGACCGTACATACATTTTTATTTTTAATTGATTTATTTTATTCTATTTTTAAGTACTTGTTTTTGAGTTTTGTTTTGGTTTCTTATTTGTCATTATTATACTGGGTCATACCAGTTTTGTTGTGTGGAAGTTTTGTATACATTTGTACAGTCAAGAGCATGATAAGTTTAACACTAGATTTTGCAACTGTTCTTATGTAGGTGAAACATTGTATAAGGGAAAGAATCGCAGTGCGCGTGTTAAGCCTACCATCTTTTTGACCGTACATACATTTATGTTTAAGTACTCTGCATAAAAATTATTTATTCTATTCTATTTTTAAGTACTTGATTTTGAGAAGTTTTGTTTTGGTTACTTAATTGTCATTATACTGGGCCATACCAGTTTTTTTGTGTGGAAGTTTTACATTTGTTCAGTCAAGAGCATGCTACGTTTAACACTAGATTTTGCAACTGTTCTTATGTAGGTGAAACATTGTATAAGGGAAAGAATGGCAGTGCGCGTGTTAAGCCTACCATCTTTTTGACCGTACATACATTTATGTTTAGGTACTCTGCATAAAAATTGATTTATTCTATTATATTTTTAAGTAGGTACTTGATTTTGAGAAGTTTTGTTTTGGTTTCGTAATTGTCATTATACTGGGTCATACCAGTTTTTTTGTGTGGAAGTTTTACATTTGTACAGTCAAGAGCATGCTACGTTTAACACTAGATTTTGCAACTGTTCTTATGTAGGTGAAACATTGTTTAAGGGAAAGAATCGCAGTGCGCGTGTTAAGCCTACCATCTTTTTGGCCGTACATACATTTATGTTTTAAGTACTCTGCATAAAAATTGATTTATTCTAAAGTTTATTTTATTCTATTTTTAAGTACTTGTTTTTGAGAAGTTTTGTTTTAGTTTCTTAAATGTTATTTTACTGGGTCGTATCAGTTTTTTTGTGTGATGTTTTTGTACATATGTACAGTCAAGAGCATGCTAAGTTTAACTCTAGACTTTGCACTGTTCTTATGAACGTACAGTGCGCTTGTTAAGCTTACCATTATCTTGACTGTACATACATTTATGTTTTGTTCAGATAAACGCATTAATATGGTTAATAAATAAAAACTCATTTTTTAAATATGTACCTTATTTTTATTTTTTAACCTGACCACGTTTTAATACTACGTAAAACTCAGTTATACATATAGACCTACAGTTGGCTTTTCGCGCGTTTACGGACATTCTCTAATCTTCTGAATGGACTTAAGCTTTTGCGTGAAAAACTTCTATCCTCACAAACTTTAACGTTTATATTATAATATTAGTAGGATTAGGATTTCGTGAAAAATTACACATTCGTTAATAAAGCCTAACCAAAAAAAAAGGTACACTAGGGGCGTCACGTGTATAGTTTTATGTTTAACCTTTTAACCGCCAAGCATATTTTCTAAGAATTTGCTCCCACCGCCAGCTATAGAAACAAAATCTGTCAAAAAACAGTCAAAACATTAGTCTTATTTATGAGACGGCGGCGTTGTGAGATCGATTTGGTAAATCTTATATTTCAGACCATAGCGGTTAAAAGGTTAATCTAATTAGTTCCGTTGAAATTCCGCGATATGGCGAGGTTTTTTATTTTTCTGGTTAGGCTTTGTACAGTTCAACAGTATCGATAGGTCCCAATAGTTACGTTACGCGAAACCAGGTATAGAGAATAAACCAGGTTTCTGAGTCCTGGTGTCTATGAAATTTAACTGGTTGTTTGTTTATCCGCAACACAGTGGTAGTACCTTACCTACACATGACACTGGATAACTCTCCCTAAGCACAGAATACCAAATAGTAGTCCCTACAGAAGCTCCACTAGGCGACATAATTCAAATAAATTGCAACCCATCTCCGTTACAATAAAGTGCAATTCAGATCGCACGGCGCTAGGCGAAAAAACGAAGTTGCTGCATCTCTTTCTCTCGCGTTGCGCTATCTCTTTTGCCACTCTACTAACACCTTTAGGGCTGTCGTCTTTGAGAAAATAAAACATCTGATTTATTAACCTATAAGGTACCTACCTTTTACTCAAACAAATAATGGTTCAAATAAACCAATGCTACTACTATTTACTAAGTAATAGTATTACTCGTATTATAATGTTTGCAAACTATATTTACTCGTCAGTAGGTAGGTAAGTACTTTAGTTTATGAAAATACGTCATAATGTTACTGTAGGTTTGTCAGAGAAAATTATGAGGACAAAAAAAGAGATCTAAAAAAGACACATCCGATCCAGTCCTTTTCCTTTTATTTTTGCATCCATAAACACATCAGCATTTGTCGTATTGTTGTGAAGTCATTTTCGTAATTTGAGCGAGCGGAGCGGCGCGTAATAACGACGCGTCACGCGCGCCCGGCGACTGCTCGCGTACTGATGTAGCTAGCCCTGCCTTTCATCGGCCGGGGCGATATTTCGCCCGTCATACCTATTCTCACGAGTGGAACCCCCCTGCCCTAAGAAACACTGGTTGAAATCTCAAAAATATTTTCTAACCTTTCCTATAAACTTCAGTTACTTGACCGGCCACTTTGTATGAAAAGTTGAATTTTAATTTTGAGATTTCAAAGTATGTTCCTTAGGGAAAGTTGTTAAGTTTCATGAGTACTACAACTATGTTGCGGATAAACAACCAGTTAAATTTCACAGTGTGTAGAAAATAAAGCAGGTTTCAGAGTCCTGCCCCCGTGCTCTGACAAAAGTTTGTCGCACATTTAACTGTCAAAAAGTTGCGAGAATCCCGCCATATTGAAATATCCTCCAATAGGATAAGAGAATAGGCACGACAAAATCATGTCAGTCACGCGTGTTAGAGGGGCTGGTGTCTACACCGGCATTTCCTCGAAGTCCTCGTCACCGGGCTGGGTGTCGAACTGTTCGTCGTGGTCACCTGGCTCGGCTCCGAAGGCTGCCAGCATCTCATTCAGCAGCGGGCGCGGGCACGAGTAAGTCTGCAGGTCTGACGAGCGTATCACCAGTTTCGCGCCACCTACAATATTATTTAGTTAGTTATGTTTTGACGTGAAATATATAGGTGGCTACAGTGGAGGTCAAGTAAGACAACTAAAGATGGATATTCAAAATAATTATATAAAAAATTACAATAATTAAACTTACTATGCGTGCCAAATAAGAATAAGACTGGCGCCATCTTGAATTGACAGTCCGTCCTTTTCTTTTATTATAAAATAAGAATAGGACTGGCGCCATCTTGAATTGACAGTCCGTCCTTTTCTTATCACTACATAGTATAAAACAAAGTCGCTTTCTCTGTCCCTATGTCCCTATGTCCCTCCCTTTGTACGCTTAAATCTTTAAAACTACGCAACGGATTTTGATGCGGTTTTTTTTAATAGATAGAGGGATTCAAGAGGAAGGTTTATATGTATAATACATGCATAATATACTTAAGAATAATCCACAATAACCATTTTCCCATGCGGAGCCGGGGCGGGACGCTAGTTTTATAATAAAAGAAAAGGACGGACTGTCAATTCAAGATGGCGCCAGTCCTATTCTTATTTGGCACGCATAGTAGAAATGAAATTTAGAAAGCGTCCGAAGTGAGGCACGCGAAATCCAAAAGTGACTCACTTTTGATCGATCGAAAGGTAACCATATCATAGGGGTTTTTTATCCAATAAAAATATTCAAGCCTATCAATTAACCCGCTAAAAATAAAGGTAGGGAAAGCGGTTCCTGTCCCTGAAAGTGAGTAAATTATATTAGTACAAAAATGCACTTCAATATGTAAAAGTAGGTCACTAGTCACGTGTACATTGGTGTCGTCAAATGCGCGTTCGATGATTGAAAATAAGGCTCGCGAGGCGTATGTACGTAGGTACAATACGTAACACGTGACAACGTCTTATAATTCGATGGAGCCGGCTGCACGCACGAAAAAACATGACGCAATGCGGCGTTACCGCGCGGCTGAGGCGTTCCATTTAAGGCTTCATGCTCAGCGTACCTCTGCAGCGGCACGTTGAACCGCAGCAGGTTGAACATGCGGTCGGAGCGCATCACGGACACTACACGATGCTTTGATCTAGTGAATGGATGCAGTGTCTCACCTTGTGTGGTGCCGTCCATAGCCATGAGCTCAGCGTACCTCTGCAGCGGCACGTTGAACCGCAGCAGGTTGAACATGCGGTCGGAGCGCATCACGGACACTACACGATGCTTTGATCTAGTGAATGGATGCAGTGTCTCACCTTGTGTGGTGCCGTCCATAGCCATGAGCTCAGCGTACCTCTGCAGCGGCACGTTGAACCGCAGCAGGTTGAACATGCGGTCGGAGCGCATCACGGACACTACACGATGCTTTGATCTAGTGAATGGATGCAGTGTCTCACCTTGTGTGGTGCCGTCCATAGCCATGAGCTCAGCGTACCTCTGCAGCGGCACGTTGAACCGCAGCAGGTTGAACATGCGGTCGGAGCGCATCACGGACACTACACGATGCTTTGATCTAGTGAATGGATGCAGTGTCTCACCTTGTGTGGTGCCGTCCATAGCCATGAGCTCAGCGTACCTCTGCAGCGGCACGTTGAACCGCAGCAGGTTGAACATGCGGTCGGAGCGCATCACGGACACTACACGATGCTTTGATCTAGTGAATGGATGCAGTGTCTCACCTTGTGTGGTGCCGTCCATAGCCATGAGCTCAGCGTACCTCTGCAGCGGCACGTTGAACCGCAGCAGGTTGAACATGCGGTCGGAGCGCATCACGGACACTACACGATGCTTTGATCTAGTGAATGGATGCAGTGTCTCACCTTGTGTGGTGCCGTCCATAGCCATGAGCTCAGCGTACCTCTGCAGCGGCACGTTGAACCGCAGCAGGTTGAACATGCGGTCGGAGCGCATCACGGACACTACACGATGCTTTGATCTAGTGAATGGATGCAGTGTCTCACCTTGTGTGGTGCCGTCCATAGCCATGAGCTCAGCGTACCTCTGCAGCGGCACGTTGAACCGCAGCAGGTTGAACATGCGGTCGGAGCGCATCACGGACACTACACGATGCTTTGATCTAGTGAATGGATGCAGTGTCTCACCTTGTGTGGTGCCGTCCATAGCCATGAGCTCAGCGTACCTCTGCAGCGGCACGTTGAACCGCAGCAGGTTGAACATGCGGTCGGAGCGCATCACGGACACTACACGATGCTTTGATCTAGTGAATGGATGCAGTGTCTCACCTTGTGTGGTGCCGTCCATAGCCATGAGCTCAGCGTACCTCTGCAGCGGCACGTTGAACCGCAGCAGGTTGAACATGCGGTCGGAGCGCATCACGGACACTACACGATGCTTTGATCTAGTGAATGGATGCAGTGTCTCACCTTGTGTGGTGCCGTCCATAGCCATGAGCTCAGCGTACCTCTGCAGCGGCACGTTGAACCGCAGCAGGTTGAACATGCGGTCGGAGCGCATCACGGACACTACACGATGCTTTGATCTAGTGAATGGATGCAGTGTCTCACCTTGTGTGGTGCCGTCCATAGCCATGAGCTCAGCGTACCTCTGCAGCGGCACGTTGAACCGCAGCAGGTTGAACATGCGGTCGGAGCGCATCACGGACACTACACGATGCTTTGATCTAGTGAATGGATGCAGTGTCTCACCTTGTGTGGTGCCGTCCATAGCCATGAGCTCAGCGTACCTCTGCAGCGGCACGTTGAACCGCAGCAGGTTGAACATGCGGTCGGAGCGCATCACGGACACTACACGATGCTTTGATCTAGTGAATGGATGCAGTGTCTCACCTTGTGTGGTGCCGTCCATAGCCATGAGCTCAGCGTACCTCTGCAGCGGCACGTTGAACCGCAGCAGGTTGAACATGCGGTCGGAGCGCATCACGGACACTACACGATGCTTTGATCTAGTGAATGGATGCAGTGTCTCACCTTGTGTGGTGCCGTCCATAGCCATGAGCTCAGCGTACCTCTGCAGCGGCACGTTGAACCGCAGCAGGTTGAACATGCGGTCGGAGCGCATCACGGACACTACACGATGCTTTGATCTAGTGAATGGATGCAGTGTCTCACCTTGTGTGGTGCCGTCCATAGCCATGAGCTCAGCGTACCTCTGCAGCGGCACGTTGAACCGCAGCAGGTTGAACATGCGGTCGGAGCGCATCACGGACACTACACGATGCTTTGATCTAGTGAATGGATGCAGTGTCTCACCTTGTGTGGTGCCGTCCATAGCCATGAGCTCAGCGTACCTCTGCAGCGGCACGTTGAACCGCAGCAGGTTGAACATGCGGTCGGAGCGCATCACGGACACTACACGATGCTTTGATCTAGTGAATGGATGCAGTGTCTCACCTTGTGTGGTGCCGTCCATAGCCATGAGCTCAGCGTACCTCTGCAGCGGCACGTTGAACCGCAGCAGGTTGAACATGCGGTCGGAGCGCATCACGGACACTACACGATGCTTTGATCTAGTGAATGGATGCAGTGTCTCACCTTGTGTGGTGCCGTCCATAGCCATGAGCTCAGCGTACCTCTGCAGCGGCACGTTGAACCGCAGCAGGTTGAACATGCGGTCGGAGCGCATCACGGACACTACACGATGCTTTGATCTAGTGAATGGATGCAGTGTCTCACCTTGTGTGGTGCCGTCCATAGCCATGAGCTCAGCGTACCTCTGCAGCGGCACGTTGAACCGCAGCAGGTTGAACATGCGGTCGGAGCGCATCACGGACACTACACGATGCTTTTTCAACACGGGAGCCATCACTTCCTTGTTAGGCATGAACGGCTCGCCGTATATCTGAAAATGCGAAGTTTACATAAATATTTTAAACAATCCTTGCATTAAATCCATACTAATCACTACATAGTATAAAACAAAGTCGCTTTTTCTGTCCCTATGTATGCTTAAATTTTTAAAACTACGCAACAGATTTTGATGCAGTTTTTTTAATAGATACGAGTGATTCAAGAGGAAGGTTTATATGTATAATACATGCATAATATACTTAAGGATAACCCACAATAACCATTTTCCCGTGCGGAGCCGGGGCGGGTCGCTAGTAATACTATGAATGCGACATAGTGTTTATTTGTCTCTATTTTACACTAATACTTATTTAATAAACATCGGATTTAACATGACGCCCAACGTGGCGCCCCAAGAGCAGGTTTTTTTTATTTTTCTAGTCAGGCAATATTTGTGAGACTTGCTTGGGTGGGCTCTTTGCCAAGCTTTGTGAAGTGAAATTTAATACAACAAGGTTAGCTGGAAGAAAATGCTTTGTAGCATTAAGTTCGCCTGTGTACACTGTGAGTACAATAAAGAATTTTCATTCTTTCATACCTTCATTAAGGTGATCGAAGAAAATATGATTGAAAAATTTAGTCCTCTTTACAAATTAATATAAAGTTTCCTTACACGGACTTTGTGGAACGGCCCCTTTCTTGGCATGAAGTGATTTGAGATCACTTCTTTGACCATCTGAAATTAAAATTATCTTATTAGGTCCCTCAAAATAACATACACATACATAAACATACACTTCAATTTAAGTCAAAGTCAAGAATAATATCATGATAAGAAAGTCGAAAATAATATCTTCATCATAAGTTTAAAAACAAACAATAATGTCAAACTTAAAAAAGTCACATGGGTCATAGTATGAAAAAATGTTTTACAGTAGTATGAAGTATGTAACTCAGCAGAAAAATGATTAGGAGTGTTCACCTGTTTAACCAAGGGTCCATCAAGTCCAGCAGAGGATTGTTAATATGCTCTTTCTGTTTATAAAACGTTAATAACACAATAATTACTTGTTTGAAAATGTTACGTAACATATTGTGTACTATTTTACGTGTTTTATAACATTTTATAACTGTTGATAGAACTCTATAAAGATGATAGGAGAAATGGTCACTGACCGCCTAAATGGTATCCATGTACAGTCAAGAATGCAATTTATGCAAGAATGCTTATACATACACAATTAATATAAAGTACGAGGCAATGAGTATAATGCAAAGTACGAGGCGTTTAGCTTGAACTGCTCTCGACTATAAAATAATCTGATCTGAGGGGTTGATTATAGACTCACCATAGGTAGATAAGGCTCCAATTTCTTAAGCTCTGCTCGGACTTTCTTGTGTGCTATTTGTTCCACAGTATCTCCGGACTCAATATCGGAATTCAGTGTTTTGACATGTTCTGCTATCTATTTAAAATAAAACGATTTGTTATTTACTTGCACACTTACATTATAAATAGGATCTGTTCACAGTATATTTCATCCAATATTTAATGTTACATACATTCTAACCAATTTTCATTTTAGTTAGAAAATTGGTTAGATAGTAAGATATTGGATGCGGCCCGACGGCTCTAAAGTAACGCAAGTTACCGGGAACAAACCCAATAGTTGTTTATTTCAGCCAAGTCTTAAAAAACAAACAAATAATTTTACCTTTTTAATAATCTTCTCAGAATATTTCGCACAAGTTGCGTTGAGTTTGCCCAAAGGAATGTTTTCAACTACTGTAAAAAGAAACAATGAAATAAGTTAGGCTGCTAAATAAGTGTAAAAATTAAACAAACATAATGATTGCTTGTTTGCATTGAATAGGCTCTGAAACTACTGAACTTTCGCTTTTGGGAAGCTACAATATCCCGGGTACATAAGCTATAACATATAAAAAAAATTAGAGTTCCTCACTCAAATTCCAATAAAGATGAAAAGAAATGTCTAAAAAAATCTGAATAATTGAATAAGATCAGAAGCTACAGGACCGACTTTAACAAAACTTGGCATTAACAAAGCTACATTCACCCTGAGTAACATAGGCTACCTTTACCGCGGGAAAATGCTTCATTCCCACGGGAAAAACCTTTAACGCGGGCGGATCCGCGGCGGAAAGCTAGTTAGTTATAAATGTGATTGAAAAGAACTGACCGAAAGGACTAGGCGGTGTCCCGATGAGATCCTCCTCAGTGAGTTGCGCGCGCGGCGCCCCGGCGGCGTCTTGCAGGCGATGTAACGTGTCCAATATGAGTTTGAAGTCGCCGGAATGAGGGTGGGAGCGGCGGTAAGCCCCGCTAAGCTTGAACCCGGTCGTCAGGGCTTCGGGAAACCCGTCCGCTACCACTTTCAGGCGGTCGAAGAGTGTCTGTTGAAATATAAATTTCATGATGCTCCCATGATAAGCTGCATACTGATAGAGCGAGCAACCTTGGAAGGCAGCCTAAGGGCCTGGCTTTCGCGCGGCGGCGGCGGTGCGATGGTGGGTCATAGCTCGCAGTGAATTTGCTCTACAGACCATTCACCGTAAGTTGTCTCCCGCCTGCCATAGTATGGCGTGTGTACTATATGTGCGTACTATGGCAGGTGGGGGTCATCTAATAGTGGACGGCCTGTAGACGCGATGCCGCATACACCCTCCGCCGCGCGCCCCTCCCACCCCCTTTAAATTGCTATTCGCTCGATGCTCATTCGCTACTACTTGTACTACTACGACTAGCTGTGGCCTGCTTCATACAATTGCCTAAGTTTGTTTCCATCGCTCTTCGCTATTCGCGCCGATCGCCGCCGCCGCCGCCGCGGGTAGCTGTGGCTAGGGGTAAGACGTTGGCAGCGCGAGGCCGACTCGGTCTAAATATATATTTGTTGCGACGCACGTCTTGTCTTGACCGACCGAGGATTTGCCTCACGCGGCTGCTTGCTCATTCAGTACCCATCTATACAGATATACCTGGTTTCGGATCGGGACCGTCAAATAAAATACTTACAGTAAGGGCTGGAAACCGGTATTTTTGAACTTGGTAAATTACGGGCCTAAACCTGGTATTTCATAACGGTCCGTTCGGAGCGGAATCGATTTGTGAGCGTAATCGTTTCTGGGAATAACCTGGTTAATTAATTGACAAGGACAACTTGACGCGTCGCGTCGGTTTATCTTTTGTAGGCGTGCGGAGGGAGCGAAATCTTTTCAGTTTTAACTTGGTTTATTGATCGGAATCGAAATGCATAACGCTCCTTTGCATGGAGCTACGCGAAAACAGGTTTTGAAAATTAACCTGGTTTCCGAGCCTTAGCTATAACATCTGCAATGCAATGTCACCTAAATTGCAATAAAATTGAAGATTTATTTATCTCTTTCTTTTGTATTGGTATTAGTTTAGTTAGTAGATGTTAATATTCGGCTGTAACATCTGCCATTTAACCTAAATTTAATTGGTCTAGTCTAGTAGTGTAAATAACCTTACCCTAGCTATTTCATTCAATAGCTTGTCACTTGTCTTCTTGCTTAAAGCAAGAAGTCCACAGTATTTCATTTGCATCTCCACAAAGATCTCCTTATGCGTCATAATGAAAACCTAGTAAATTAAAAAAAAAAGATTAATTTGTTGCACAGACAAGATTTTGCTAGTTTTGTTGTCTTAACTTGAAAAGCTTGAAAAACTACTGCACGAAAAAAAAAAACTTTACTTAAAAAGAAACTTTTCACACAAATTCACCTTTTCGTTTCTTAATCAGAACCAGTTTGTAAACTGAGAAAATAAAGGTTTTGTATAAATCCTCACTCAGCGAAATTAATCAGTTTCACAACATGTACCTACTACTAACACTGTGTAGGGGGAAGCAAAACAATAATGCATCTGCTAAATCATGATATGTGCATGTCACTTCCGCACCTTTGTGCCAATCTTAAGCAGATATAAAATTAATGCTTTCATAGTGTTTTGACACTGATAACGTGTGGTGACGAATCGGGTTTACTCTTTGGTATTGATTGTGCATACTTGTGCTTACAATGCATACTTGGTTATGCGTGCTCTATTCCTCTCAGGAAAAAAAAAGAATACTCAAAGTTAAATGCCTTAGTGACCAGCGTAAGCGGACACTAATAATTTTACACTGTTTGTAAATCAAGATCATGTTAAGCTGAATATTACATGTCAAGTAAGAAGCCTAACTTGCAGTCACTGTACCTTCTCCGGAGTATCTTCAGTTGGTATGCGAAGTGCAATCTTTGTCTTCAAAGGAATCTTCCCACTTTTCTTTGATCTGGTTAGCTGAAATAAATCATTGAAAATAAGGCATAAGGCAGACAGCAAAGCCTGGAGAGATAGTGACAGAAATTGTTTTTTTTTTTCATTTTTTAAATAATTTTGCTTGTTTACAAATATTAATAACTTTTCATTTATCCCTACTAATGTTATAAATGCAAAAGTAACTATCTGTCTGTCTATTTGTTATGCTTTCACACCAAAACCATAGCACCTTTTGATGAAACTTGGTACTGAAATAGTATAGACCTTGGGGAAAGACATAAGCTATCCTTTACCACAGATGAAAACCTCATTCTTACGGGGAAAACTGTTAACTCTTGCAGAGCTGGAGGCGGAAAGTTAGTTTTTCATAAATAGTTGTCATCATCATCAATAAAAGCCAGCGACAGTCCACATAGATAGATAGATAGATAGATAGACAGTCCATGCATGCATGCATAAAATGTAAAGGTAAGGAAATTTTTAACACACCATTAACTAGTATAGGAACTGCTCTTACAGTCTGTAGACTTAACGCGAGTTGGAAAATTATTATAAATAAATAAGAATTAGTCAACGAAAGTATCTGAGTAAATTATTGTTTTACTTACATTACTAGGTAGATCATAAATAACAGCCGCGCTAAAGCGCGTGAGCTTGTTTATACTATCGACCACTTCATTTGGATCTAACCTATTCGTCATTTCCAAATAGCAAGATTTGGAGTTCGCGCCGACTTTATAAACAAAGTTTATAGCTTCGAAATGTCCTCTAATGACTCTTGCCAACTGTTTCACCACGAGCTGTAAGGTGTACTGAAAAATAAATGCAAATTAGGAAACTAACTGATACCTACATAGTATTAAAATGATATTTGGAAAATTTGATGTAGGTACCTTTGTCGGCACTTTC
>CAOKYR010000249.1:0-16766 GCA_948473455.1 Teleiodes luculella | reverse complement strand
GGGGTGCAGGGGCCCGCTCCATGTCTGGCTGCAGCCGCTGCAGCTTGGCGAGCAGCGCCCAGCAGGCCGCCGCCCCCGCGCCGCACCGCCCCGCCGCGCGCCGCCCCCGCGAGCACGCGCGCTGACAACAACAAACAAATATATAGATAGAGTCAAAAGTGTGCCTCGATTGTAACAGTGTCATAAGTATCCCTCGATTGTAACAGTATCATAAGTGTGACTCGATTACAACAGTGTCATAAGTGTGCCTCGATTGTAACAGTATCTAAAGTGTGCCTCGATTGTAACAGTGTCATAAGTGTGCCTCTATTACAACAGTGTCATAAGTGTGACTCAATTACAACAGTGTCATAAGTGTGACTCGATTGTAACAGTATCAAAAGTGTAACTCGATTATAACAGTGTCATAAGTGTGACTCAATTACAACAGTGTCATAAGTGCGACTTAATTGTAACAATGTCATAAGTGTGCCTAGATTGTAACAGAGTCAAAAGTGTGCCTCGATTGTAACAATGTCATAAGTGTGCCTCGATTATAACAGTGTCATAAGTGCGACTTGATTGTAACAGTGTCATAAGTGTGCCTCAATTGTAACAATGTTATAAGTGTGCCTGGACTGTAATTGTGTCATAACATAAGTGTGACTCGTTTAGGTATAACAGTGTCATAAGTGTGCCTCAATTGTAACAGTGTCATAAGTGTGCCTCGATTGTAACAGTGTCATAAGTGTGCCTCGATTGTAACAGTGTCATAAGTGTGCCTCGATTGTAACAGCATATTACCTCGACGTCGGCGGCGAGCGTGGCAGTGCAGTCTTTAAGCACCTGCGCCAAGAGCGCGGGCAGGCGCGGCAGAGGCACGAGCCCCAGTAGCTGCCTCTGCTCGTTGCGCGCGAGCCGGCACACGCACGCCGCCACCGACCCCGCTAGCTCCGCTTCGCTCTCGTCTAACACCTCCGCGTCTTCCGTATCTACACAAACAAACTTGTCTATAAATTTTTTTGCCGTGTGAATGATATGTTTTCCCATTGAGACAAACGTAGGCTCCATACGCATTAAGCGGTTAGCCGCGCCACTAGTGGCAGGAGGCGCTTGTAGTGGCGGTTAGTCAAGCCGGAGCAACTGCACCGGTTGGGCGGTAGTCGCATCACAGTGCATATGGAAACTATTTTTTCACTTACAAGAATCGTTCATGGAGCGCCGCGATCCGATAGCCAGCCCTGTGGACTGTTCCCACGTTTGCGACGCCTTCATCATTAACTTGTTCGCGCGTTTTTCGAATCTGCAATAGCAAACATTCCACAATATCTTAACCATTTTTCACATAAAAGGTTTTTTTTACAGAATCTATGTGGAAATTGATAATAAAACTTACACTTTCTGAATTTTACTAGGCTTCTTTGTAGTACTGTCTGACCGATTGAGTAGATTTTTATTTCTCTGCAACAAATTATGTTTTTATTTTTACATGGTTACAAGTATTTCATAGTTTCTAAGTCTGCAAGATCAGGGTGGATGTGTCAGATATCTGAATATAGTAGGTAATCTATTTTTATTTCTCGACATACAAGCTTGCAATATACATAGTAAAGTCTGAGGGGACTGTTAATATGATGATGACCAGAAAAATAAAAATCCTGCGCTGGGGGCGTCATTTTGTCTCTGGAAACAATTTGAAATTTTGCAATATAGCGAGGTTTTTTATTTTTTTTGTCTTGCTTTCGTAACTTTATTTTTTTGACTATATATATTATCTATCCACTACTGACCGACATATCAGCGCACATGGACCGCGACCTCAAATAGTCTTTGAAGGCGTTCAGCGAAGAGTTAGCTGCGGGAGCCCTAACGGCCAACAGGGCCGCGACCGGAGGCCTGCCCGCGCCGCTCAGCCAGGTGGCAGCGGCTCGCATGCTGTCCAAAGCCGCCACAGAAGCTGAACCACTACCACTTACGCTCACACTGTCTACGCTTGAATCTGTGGAACAATTATTTTGATTTTAATGGGATAGAAGACATTTACTCGCAGCACTCAAAAAATATTTTCTTTTGTGGCCAAAATATAACAAGAAATATCGTCGTTAACAGCTCTTAAATGTCCGTCGTCGCTGCCATTCTGGTGTGAATTGACTATTAAGCGTTACATCTGTAGCTCAGTTTCATCTAGCTACTATCGAAAAGGGGGTAAAAGAGGATGTGTGAATGTATTCAATGAAGATTCGATAATCAAAAGTGGAGATATGTGTGTGGGTGGAACTAAGACAACACACCTTTCTATTAATTGTTTTTTTACTTTCAAAATCAACATACCTTCCTCCAATGCTATCATATCCATGAGAGTGGTTGGAGACAGCGGTCGGGTATTGCGACTAAGGAGCTCTTCAAATGCATTCTCCAACTTCACCACTCCTGCGTTGTATAGCTGATTCTAGAAGATACAATAAAATATACTAAAAAAAAGAAGAAAAAAAAAAATAAAGTAATAAAAAGTGGAATAAAGAAACTAAAAATATAAAAAAAATAAACACAATCTTCAGTGAATTTAGAGTTTTACTAAAAATTAAGAAAAATTATTAGCAGCAGATTCAAATATTTACACTTGTAGACAACAAAAAATAAAAATTTAAGATTAATTTACCCAAATACAAAAGTAGACACTGACTTAAACAAGTTTGGCCACAAGGAAAGAGCAGTGCTTGTAGCCAAATCAATTTGGTGAAATGGTTTGGCTATGGATGGGGGCTTCTAATAAAAATGAGTTTCAATATTGAATGTGTTTTTGCCGGAGTATCCATCCCTAAAGTTAATTTTAATTACTCTTCTGCTATTATGTGGTTTATAAGTTCACAACTTAAGACCCTAAGAAACCCACATTTTAATAAAAAAATATCCACAATATTTCTCCTCCCCGTCCCCCAAAATACTTACAATGTTTTCCAATTCCACACTTTGTGGATTATTTTTATTGAAGTAGGTTTGTGCTTCTGCCAGTTTATCTAATGCCTGAAAACAAAAAGGCGTTAAAACTTTTGAATTATAACTAATTGTATCACTTTTTAATAAGATCTGAGCTGAAATAATTTTATTGTTTAGTATTTTTGTTAAAAAAATAATTTGTCTTTGGTAATAAAATAATAATTACCTCAAGATAAATATTTAAAGATTCAGTAGTCCCTGTGTGTGGACCAGCCTGAATGAGATCTGCCAATTCTCTGCTCACCATGTAGTAATTAATCACATGGTCCAAAGCTTTCACTGTACGCTCCATATCTGTTCAAATTATAGTTCCATATAGGCACAGATATAGGTATCGATCATTATTTTCTAATAGAAAAATAAATATCTATCCTTATTACAATGAATATAGCCAGTTCTATATGTTTTACCTGTCTATCTAATATACTTGTAGTATTAAAAGGAAGTTGAAATAACAACAACAACATACTGACACAAAAGTTCCATATCATCATTATGAAGCAGACTAAGTAATTCTGAAGAAAATATTTGTTTCATAAATTGAAAGCCTATATTAACATGCTGTGTTAAAATGAAATAAATATAATATAATATTCATAAAGAATTTTTACTGCTAATTAAATAGCTACCTACTGTATTCTTTACTACAAAATAGACATTGGTGTCGGTACTTACTTTGATGAATATGCTGCAGCCTGGCCGTGTCTCCATACAAAGGCAAGACAGCCGTCTCCAACTGCTGGAGGCGCTGCTCGCAGGCCCCAAGCACCGTGCACACATCGCTCGCCAAAGTTGAACTGCGGTTTGCAGCAGCCTTCAACTCTTGGATATTGCTGATCTCCTGGTGAATAATAACTTCAATATTAAAGTTAATATGAAATAGAGTCTTTGTTTGTACATCAGCAAATATCTTTCGGTTAAAATATTGATGAAAAGAAAGAGTCAAACCTTCGTAAACATACGCCCACTAAAATCATTATTTCATCACAATATTATTCACACATTACTTCGTTCATTTAAAGTAAAATTTAGTTTAATTTTAAATTATATTACTTAATTTTTTACTTAAAATTATTAGAAATCTTAGAGAACGTGAAAACTACTGAAGTGGTGAAAACAAACCTTCTTTAACTTCATCTCTATTTCGAATTTCTTCTCAACAGCAAACATGATTTCTTTATAATACACACTAGGAGTAAATTAAAATTTCTGTTCTTGATCAGTTGAGATCAGTAATAATCAACTGCTTTGCACGTAAATATTTATTTTATTTACTACAAAAACACACGCAAACAACACACAAAGTCTGTCAGTCATTTTTTTTTTTTATCGTTTGTTCTTTCGAACAGGCTAAGGTCAATGACCATGCTGCCTAGTCTTCAGTTGCAAATCTTTACTTAGTAGATTGTAAATCCAGGGCACACAGCACAGGGTATGTCTTCCAAAGAGATTTGAAGAGCCGCTAGCGAAAGCGGCTCCCATCTCTCTGATGTCTTCAATATTGTTAATTCTTTTCTTGCTCAGTCAGTCAAACAAAAAAAAACATTATTTTTTATTTTGTTTTATCCCTAATGAGAAAGACAAAAGGTTCAACGCCCATACAGCCTAGTCTTTTGTAAGATTCACGAATTCGAGTGCGGGGACTAACTACTGGAAGACGTTCAAAATGGATGCAAGAAATGACTTAATAAGACGACGAAATGAAACCTGAAAAATAATGACTGGTCTGGTAGACAATTAATTAAACTCAGACTCGGATATGCAAGAAACTACTATAGACTAGGCTGTATCGGCTAAGAACCCTTTACCTTTTCCAAAAAATTTTTTTATGGCACTAGCATACAAGATCAACCAACTTATCTGTGAACTTGTCTGTGAACTGAAGGGCGGCGCTAGTAGCGATGTGAAATTGTCCAATCGCTTTTAGTATGTACGTAGTACATACTATATTTATACTGTGCTTTTAGGTAGGTAGGTATTCATACTTGACGTCCATTATTATAGCGGAGTTAGTACCAATTCTGACCACTTCACAGATAAGTTGGTGGTTTGTAGCTTGCTTTGTGTTGTGTTGTGTCAACTTGTGTCAGCCATTGTCAAACAAAGTAAGGCAGGTATTTCACTGCCGACAGCCGCCGACAGCAGCGACAAAAGACGAAAGTGACGCAGTTATGAAGTTATGAGTTATGATGTTATGTAATATATGATGATGATGATGCGCAAGCGCAACGCAAACAAGAGTGAAGTGAGCGCGGTGTATTTGTATCTCATTCTAACGCATAAGTGCGTCCCTTTCGTCGTTTGTCTTCATCCGTCGCCAGCCACTCGCCCGCCCGCCCGCCCGCCAGTGAAATAGGTACCTAAGATTCATCCAACCAACGCCACGCCACGCACGGCACGCACGCGGCGCACGCACGAACGAAACTCTCGAAATTGGTAGGTAGGTACCTATCTTTTTCATCTATGTGTATCCGAACGAACAGAGTTGACAAGTTGTGGTGACGTGCGACGAATTTGCGATACGTGGCTGACGTTAGTCTGTTTTTCGAGGTTCTCTTCCATTCATTATTGGTTTTGCTAGCCAAAATCACTTACCAATTCAATTGTCTTGTGTGTGAAACTACAATTTATTGGTAAGTATCCATTCATATATTCATGATTTAACAATAACAGGGTCCGCTATAGAACTCCGTTCAGTCGTATTTTTAGTGATTTCAATCTTTGTTTCATTTCAGAAAATGGATCAAATTGCCAAGTTCGTTGAGCCTGGAAAGCAGTTCGCTAAGGACTCTATCAGATTGGTCAGAAGATGTACGAAACCAGACAGAAAAGGTACTTTTTCATATGAACTTTTTGTCAGTGAAAGGGTTTCTAGAAGTTACACATACTTCTTACTTAGTAAACCCATTTACTTGGAATCTGCGGAGTTGGCATCTGGCCATTAACTCCTTAAAGAGCATGAAGTACTTTATTGATGTAATATCAATAAATTAATCATGTTACGTCAAATTAAATTCCATTGCTTATTAATTACTTACCTACCAGTTTAATTTTGCATGAATAAAAAACAGCCTCTAATACTATGTCAGAGGTTTACCTACTTTAAATTAGAGCTAGAGCTATGCTCTGTTGACACTACTATCACTGTATTATCATGTGTTTCTTCTCACTAATATTATAAGTGTGAAAGCATAGATGTTTGTTTGTTCTACTTCTAAACAATTGAAAAAATCTGTATTATAATAACCTACTACCTATTTAAATTATAATAATTGTAGTCAACTTTTTGCCATAGAGAAGTTAGAAATAAATAGGGTCATTCATATAAATATAAGTCTGCTCCAAGGCACTCGAGTTACACAGGTTTCTGAAATATTAGTTACCTTGTCTACCTAACACTAAGCTCCATTATACCAAATCAAAATTTAACATATGAAATGTTCTTTCAACTTAATCAAAAAGACATACACAGGAGAACAAGGTATACCCAAAACATAATAAATATTATAATAGAAATAATTATTGCCAGTATTATTATTGTAATAATAAATTATTATAAGGTGAAGAGAAACCTATCTCCACTTGCTACAATATCCAACATATTTCTTTACCTTCATTATGTGAACTGCATATTTTTTTTCAAGTCCAGTGAAGCTTGATTGGTCCTTAAAACTTAATTAGAGACATAGGGCTTACAGCATACTCCTCCATCTCAACTGATCTTGGGCCGCAATTTGTGGCCAGCTCATGCTAAGTGCACAAGCGAAGGGCAAACAAAATATTATCTGTGAACTGCAATCATAATTTCTTTGTTTCAGAATTCCAAAAGATTGCTGTTGCAACTGCCATTGGCTTCTGCATCATGGGCTTCATTGGATTCTTCGTCAAACTGATACATATTCCTATTAACAACATTATTGTTGGTTCATAGGCGTGTAGAAAATTGTACTTTAGTTGTAATTTTTCTTAATTTAAGGTCTCCAGATTTCTAAGTTAAACTCAAGCTCTGTTTTTCTTTTACTTTGCTTATTATAATTTTCTAATAAGTAAATAAATTATTTCATTTTATACAGTTGTATGTTTTATTCTTTGAATATTTTTTCACAAATACTCTTTCTCTCTATGCTACTATAATAAAAAAAAAGTGAAATATACTGCAATCTCAACTTATTAAATTAAGCCCCCTATGTTCCGATCTCTGAATAGGACACCATAATAACAAGGCATAGTAGTAAATTGATGTAAAATTTATTTACAAAATATTTACATACATAATGATAAAGTGTATAACATAATCTATTAATTCATCGGTTTTTTCAGGACATGAATGAAGAAGCCAGGGTTTTTTACTTCATTCATGGCTTTGAAGTCTGCAAAGATTTGGTGGCTGGCTTTATTGCTGAATACTTCGTCCAACATTTCCGTAAATTTCTTCAGTTTGTGAGGATAGTAGCAGAGCCGAAACTGAGTCTCACTGTAAAATTATATTCACATGATTTATTAAAATGGAAGGTACTTCCAAATTAGAACGGATTATAATCGACTTCTCTTTAAAATTATATAAAATTAAATACCATAACTGTGTGTGACTACGCAAAGTGGCGCCGTCATCCTTTAAAAAAAAATAACTCGGAAATAATCAATTTTAAAAAATTCGGAGGACGGAATTGGAGTTGGGGTATATAGAAGCAATCACATAATGTTTATTATAGTTCAATGTAGTTATAGATAGAAAAATTGCGACAGTGAGGTATAATAATAAATAAAGTTAATGGCTATATCCTACAGAACCCCGTTTCCAATCTTGTCATCCAGATTTTTGAAAAAAATATAATTTTCGGAGTTATTATTTTTTAAAGGGTGGCGGCGCCACTTAGCGTAATGGAGCCCCTTAAAATAATTATACGGGATTTGTATATCACACTTGTGTAAATGAACATAGTTTTAATTTTATCGCCATCTATTTAGATTGGTTAGAACAATACGCTACTTTGCCACGCTGTAACTTAGAGAGACTGTTGATATAAGGCAACACAATCTTAACTACACTGATAAAGTATTATTAAACCGTCTTGGTATCGACTGCTCAATGTATTTTGAATTGTGAATAAAATTAGTAAAATTTTGGTTCCGTAAAACTGTCCGCTACAAGTGTAAATAGGTTTAAATCACTAAACCAAAATCGGAATAAAAATATCCAACTTTTTTAACTTGTTCTTGTATGTGAAACATTAATAATAATAATAATAATGATTTATTTAAAGTCCAACAAATACAAATATTTGTACAGCCTTAATAACTACATAAGCATTGTAATAACAAAACTTAGAACTCTGTCTCCCAAACTAGGAACGAACCTGTATTTTGGGAGGCAGCGATTCCATCGTGGCAAGAAATTGTAGGCTTAATTTTTGTAACTTTCTTACCTGTTTTCTACCTTCACGTCGTCGGAAGAGATACCTATACAGTAGTCCAACGTAATCAACTCTGGCTTGCCTCCAACTACTAGCACTGATGTTTTAATATCCACTGGATATTTGCACTGAAATCATAAACAAAATAGATGTATTTCTTTATAGTTATACTAGAGACCCGCCCCGGCTCCGCACCACGGGAAAATGGTTATTGTGGGTTATCCTTAAGTATACTATGCATGTATTATACATATAAACCTTCCTCTTGAATCATCTATCTATTAAAATAACCGCATCAAAATCCGTTGCGCAGTTTTAAAGATTTAAGCATACATAGGGACAGAGAAAGCGACTTTGTTTTATACTATGTAGTGATTTTTCAATTTGTATAGCCCAGCCTCAGTGGCATAGTTACGGAGGTCCCAGGTTTGAATCTTAGTACTTAGTGGGGCATTCGTCGAACAAATATCACTATGAGACTTTTTCCAGTTTCCCAGTTTGATTAAGTACATAGCAGACTGAATCCTGGCCTGACTGTCCGGAAATAATGTTGATTTCGCGCTTCGGAAGGCACGTAAGGCCATTGATCCCGGCTACTATTTATCTCTATAATCATGGATCAATATACTCAGAGAGATGGGAGCCGCTTTCGCTTTCGAAGCGGCTCTTCAAATCTCTTTGAATATACTCTAGAGGACTGTCAAAATTAGTGCTAAAAAGATAGATGTCACTATCATTTACAAATTAACCTATCATTGTTAAATTATCTGAAATTAAAAATTATACTATGGTGCACTCTGGACCTGATAAAAAAAAACTTTTAGTTCCTATTTATGTAAAAAAAAAAATTATAGCCATTTTACCCAATGATGTAATAAGTAAAAACGCCTTTTTACTTATTACATCATTGATTTTACCAGTGTATTTTTAACATAATCTCGGGCGAGGAGCTAGGCGCCATCTAGTTTTAAAACGGGATATGAGCTTTTCCGAAGCACGTTTTTTTCTAGGGCATTGCTCTTGAGTATATTGGTCCATGATATAATATAGATAGCATATATATAAGATCACAATATAACTACGATTAAATTGTTATTCTCTCGACGGCTAAAGATAGGCAAAATTTATCTATCTGCCGACCCCATCTTAATAACATGTTTTCGCCAAGCAAATGATGTAAACATTATTGAGAGTGTAGCATTTCATTTTATCAATTAGTCTACAATCAGTAAAAACATGACTACAAAAAGATAAACACGTCTTGAAAGCATTTCTATAAATCTTATAATAATATGAAATTTTTAAAGAATATTTTTTTAACGTGCTTTCGACGCTTGAATACACGTTTTTTTTTTGAGTTGACAAGGCACATCGGAAGGTCAGCTGTAGAAATTACTGATCGCCTTTTCTTCGGCGCGCTACTGAGAAGAAGGTAGGTAGGTACTACAAGCACCAGAGAAGACGTCTCGAATACCTACATTATATTATGTATGATATAAAATCTGAAACACACTAATGCGTGCCGAGGCTTGAATGTGCGAACTTCTGAATGGAAGTCAACGACCCTAGCCTGGCCACCGACGCTCTATTACATTACTCCGATATTCTACTTACATTATAATAAATAGAATGTCCTGGAGTAGCACCGCTATCGATCATCGCGTCGTAGTTCCTATGGTCCACGAACAACAAGCCCCCGGGTTTCAAGCACTTCTCGAAGTTCTGTAAGCATTTCTTCTGCATCCTCTGGTCTCCAAACTCGTCCAGAAGATGGGCGAACGAGTTGCCCAGGCATATGACTGCGTCGAATTGAGCCCCGGGTACTATGCGGTCGATGTCTTCAGATAAAGTTTCCCAGTTCGCTTCTTCGATTACTAGAAATAGTTTGAAAACATGATTTATGAGGAGTATTTATTATAAGTACGAAGGTATAGGCGTATAACCGTAAAAGGCAGGCGTAGTTGCTTTCGTGTTTAAAATATTAGTTTTGATTGACGCGGTTTATCGGATCATATTTGCCTGATTATTCGATATGTAAATCCAGTGCGAAGTTTATATGCATTCTTAACACAGATCGCGTCCGCTGTCTATGGGACAGGCTGCATATAAACAGAAGAAAATAATAGTACTAACCCGTACAGAAAGGACACTAAAATGAGCTCCCCGCCCGATATAGCAGGCGCAGCGGGACTCTACCAGGGGTGTTCGGGCGTACTGATGTAGCTAGCCCTGCCTTTCATCGGCCGGGGCGATATTTCGCCCGTCATACCTATTCTTCCGAGTGAAACCCCCCTTCGGGGGTGTTTTACATAGCGCCAAGCGCCATTGACTTGTAGTTGATATTCAGTTGTTATTCAAAAAGAAGTAGCTTGTCAAAACGCATTTTCTGTATGGAGTGACCGACCAGTGATATAAATTAGGAAAAGCGAAATAATACATACTCCAGTTGTCGTATTTAGGATTCTTCCTCTTTTCCCACCTAGCCTTGAGGGCGTATTTCAACATCTTATCCGACGCGTCGATTGACACTACTTTGAAGCCTTCATCTACTAGCATCATGGAGTCTATGCTGTAATAATAAATAAATAAATAGTTATTTATAAGCATGTGGGGCCATTTCACACACACACCCCCAAACTAGGCAGAGCCTGTATTATGGATGTCAGGCAGCTGATAAACAAGTATGTTTGCCCTGGGCGGGGTTCTAACCCGGGACCCAGTGCTTCGAAGGCAGGTGCACTACCAACTAAGCTGCGGGCAAAGATGAATAAATAGTTACTGACTGCGCTGCGGTTACGTTAGTAACTATTTATTTATCTGTAGCTGCGGGGCCTTCATCAAAATCAGTATACCTAGGTATAGTCATCATCATCATCATTAACAGCTCATAATATGTCCCCACCGAGGGGCTCGAGCCTACCCTGAAATCAGGGTGAATAGGCCTTAGTCGACCACGCTGGCCCAGTGCGGGTTGGTCACTATCACACACAATTCTTGAATTACTTCTCAGGTGTGTACAGTTCTCACGATGTTTTCCTTCACCGTAAGAGCGTCGATTAACCGTAAGAGTACATAATTATTATGAAATCGAAAATCGAAACGTGCCGAGGTTCGAACCTGTGACTTCCATTGATTTAATATTTCACAGTAGAGACTGCATAAAAGCAAGTCCTAAATAATAAAGTGTTGTCCAGAATTCATATTATTATATAGGTACTTAGATATACCTAACTTACACGTTACACATAAGATATTACAGCTAGACCAGAAAAATAAAAAAACTGCTCTTCTTTGCGAAATTACTTCCATTTTACCGTTACATAGCGAGGATTTTTATTTTTCTCGGTCGGGCTAGACTTTGTCCAAGAGAAGATTTTATTTATTTTGCACACAAGCACGAAAAATCTAACAATAAAAAAGTAAAAGTATATAGGTAAGTATTGTATTGTCTGACTAGAAAAATAAAAAACCTCTCCGCAATATGGGGAGGTTTTAAATTTTTCTGGTCAGGATTTAATTCTTAAATCATAGTAGGTACGAAAGCGCTGGATTCATCCATTTTAATAAGGGCATATTTACTGGAAGGCCGCCGTAGTCCTGCCATGATCATCTCTGATTTTGGATAACATTATAAATAGTTCAACTCTACTCTACCATGACTCTACCTAATTTCTTTCACTCCTAGTTTTGCAAATGGTTAGAATATTTCGTCATAATCGAGATACATATTGATAAGCCAAATAGGTACTAAGTATTTACGCGAGATCGAAACGAACAACATGTTATTATTATTATTTATACAGTTACCTAGTTATTAAATAAAGATAAGAAATATAGTTATGTTATCCGTTATCAATAAACGTGACGATGTGGCCGAGATTTTGTACTGATTTCTGATGTAATGAATGACTTAACTCAAAATTAAACCGATCATGTTAGTTTAATTGAGAATGTAAATAAATAACAAACAAACAATAGCACAGACAGAGTAAAAATTCATAAAAAATATGTGGTGAAAAGGAGGAAGGCCTTTGACCAGCAGTGGGCCAGTCTAGGCTGGATGAGATAAGAATTGAAGCACAATAAATTAAGAATTTGAATGCGTAACATGTTAGGTAGGTACTGCAGAAAAACATATCGCTTCTATTGAAAAAATCGAATGGAAAAACTAAAAAGAAAATTTCATCCTTACTACGTTGGAAAAATTTGTAGGACTAAGGTATGAAATATTTTTTTCTTTTATTGACCTATGCTTGTGTCGAAAAGATACTACCAATAAAACTTCACTGGACTTGCGGGGGAGCTGAAGGTTCTACCCCAGAGTAGTCACGTACCGGAGCCTCGAACCTAAGGCCTAGCGCGTTGATACGGAAAAACATCGTGAAGGAAACATTTTGTAATGGTTTATTGATTTGGAAATCCCAAAGAATTTTCCTGTTCTGTACGTCCAAGTGGGCTTGATCGAGGCCAAAAGCGAGCCCATTGACCTGAAAAAAGTTATTTGCAATAAAAGAAAAAAGTAATAAAAACTAACATACCCTGTACCGCAGGCCGTGTCCAAAATATTTACACATCCATTCTTCCGGAGCAGGCCTATCAAGAAGTCTTTGTAGTTCTGAGTCCGTTCGTTGATGTCCCCGACAAACTTTTGCCATATCCTTGCCGCTTTCCCGTCAGCATACTGATCTTTTACACCCTCGGAGGGAATACCAGCAGATCTTGAGTGGAAAACTTTATCTGCTGACATTTTTCTGAAGAGGATTAAAAAAATAATATAGGTAATATTTTAAAACGTGTCAATCTCTACGACTGAGAAACCGAACTATTTTCCTTCCGTGAAATCTGTAGCTTATCGCAAAAGTTTGCACGAATGCGTATCAAAGAGTATGACATCAAGCATCTAAAATTGAGGCACCCGTGCGCAGCATGGCAGCCATATGATGTAACAAACCACTTACCTTACGCACTACCGTTCCTCGACTGAGCTACTTGTTATGGTGTTAAATTCGCCGGCGTATGATAACGATCGCAACGCGACTTAAATATAGTGAACCCTGACATTTTTTTGTGAGAACAAGTGTTATAAGGGCTCACATTATTTTGTATATTATGTACGGGTCTTAAGTTATAAGGGCTGTCCAAGGATGGTATAAGTACGGATAGTACCGTACTAAAACCTGACCAGAGAAATAAAAGCCTGCTCTGGGGGCGCCACATGAATATTTTTGTGTTTATGGCAACAATTTCCCTTACAAAATTAGTTCCATTGAAATTCCGCAATATGGCGAGGTTTTTATTTCTCTGGTCGGGCTTTACCGTACTTACAACATCCTTGGGGCTATCCGATTCTTTGGAATATTCAGAGCTCATTTTACTTTGGTTTGTTTGTGAGAAGACAGTTGACTGATATCTCATGTTATACAATATTTTGTATCAATAACATTAAAGCTGTTTCTTTCTTTTTGTTAGTAAAGTCAAATATAATACATTATATTCATTTGATGATGACATTCCTAGACTGTGTCCCATAATGAAAAAAAGTATAAAATTTAAGTACATGCAGTGGACAGCATGCGACTGGACATGTTGATATTGAGAGCGAACGTAATCCGTAGCGGTAGGGGTGAACTTCGTAGTGCTAATGTCCAAGCCAAGAAGGTCCAAGCGCATGTGCTGGCTTCTGTGCATGCAAACATAAAAATAATTCACTTCACTTCGTATGTAGTAGCATAGCAGCCAGCCAAAAAAAAAATTAATACTCACCATTGAATTCTTCACAGAATTTCTTCAGTAATATTCACATTCCTTAAACCTCTCTTGAGGAAATGTTATAAAACACTGTAGTTCTCTCAAGTCAAATGTTTATATTCTATTTTGGTCTATTTTGTCAAGTCATGGTGATCGTGAATAAATTTGTGCACTGTTGATCTACACGCAATTAAATAATAATGTCCCATTTTTGCGGAAAATATATGAAGATTAAAACTTGGGCGATGATTAGCACTTAAATAAATATGAACTTTGTAATTAATATAAAAATATGAATGCGAAATTTCAATAGGTTTAGAATTACATTTGGTATTTTAAGTTGAACCCTTTAGGACAAAAAAAAACAAAAAGTAAATCTTAATTTTACAAACTATTTTTAATTATTTATGTGAACTGTAACTTGACCCTGCTTATCCTTATCGAATAAATAAACCGTTTAACGCTTAAACAGCTAAACGGATTTGGATGAAATTTTTTAGGTAGCTAGCTGGTAGTTACTGGATTTAAAAACAGCTAGTTCCATCATAACACGAAATATATATATAAGTTTTTGCAAATAAAACACGCGTTTAGAAGTAACTATGTATTTAGTTATTTACTTCCGTAAAAATAAAACAATTACTTATGTTAAGAGTCTACAGTCAGACCGTGTTGTCGCATCGGTAAAATAATTAATCACCTATCTCAATGTAGACAGAATGCATTTATTATTTAGTTACACGATAATATTATAAAGTATAAAATATTTTTTCGGTCATTGATAGTATTTTTTATCGTCAAATTCATGTTTTATGATAGAGAATAATTATCATAAATTACGACATTGTTATAATAAGGTGTGTCTAATTTGAGATTTTATTAATCAAATTAGTATCGCCGCCTAGTGGTAAACCTACCCTAAACGAATTACTGAACATTATCACTATTTTATTATTTATAACATATTTATAACCTTATCCCTCTCAGATTTTTTTCTATTTATACTCTAAGCCTTAACCCTTTACCATGGACCAATATACTCGAGAGGACTGTCAAATACTGTCAATTCTCTTACTACACACATGCGTGTACCTGTAATTAGTACTAAAAAAAAAAGATAGATGTCAGTATTATTCATACCTATCATTGTTAAATTATCTGAACCAATTTAAAAATTATATGGTAACTCTAGACCTGATAAAAAATAAATAAATAACTTTTAGTTCCTATTTATGTAAAAAAATACACAATTATAGCCATTTTACTAGTGTATTTTTAATATAATCTCGGGCGAAGAGCTAGGCGCCATCTAGTTTTAATACTTGAGCTTTTCCGAAGCACGCTTTTTTCTAGGGCATTGACCGTCCTCTCGAGTATATTGGTCCATGCCTTTACATACAGGAAATATCACATTTTAAAGAGATAAATTGACTGAAACTACAGTTGACAGCCAGTGCCTCTTCCATAGAGCACTGAAATCAACAGCGCCCTCTCTCTATAACTATTATCTTATGAAGACAATGCACGTGTCACTTCACTATAATATTGAGCGAGCCATTCTCTATTAAATAGAGAGAGAGTTTATTACTTGAGATTTTGTATTACAAAATATTTATAGAACAAATATTTAAAATATTAATATTATATTTTGGTATTACGCCTAACAAGTAAAAGCACAGGTTCGCGGGTTCGAATCGCGCCCAGGGCAAACATTTCGTGTTATGAGCACTTGTTCGCCTTGTGTCTGGATGTTGTATATTTATACAACTGTCTTTCTCTTTCACCCCTAGTACAGGCTTTGCCTTGTTGAATGGGTTGGGGTTATATTATGGTCGCGCTTGAGATGTCCCGGAAATTAATATATTAAAATATTCAAATTACATAATGTTATTAGGATTTTTTCTTATCGTTTTATTTTGATAAATATTAATGGGTTAATCTACTACAGATTTTTTTCTTATCGTTTTATTTTGATAAATATTAATGGGTTATCTATATATATCATTACTACAGAAAGTTTAACCTTTTTTTTCTGTTTTTCATCTTTTCCAGAGAATCGAGCGTGGCTACATTTCAGTGCTCTGTGATTAGTACATTGACTTTGGCTAGCATGTAAGATAAAATAATCTAAGAATATGTAAGTGTGAATAATCATTACATATTTTTATTGTTGAAAACTATTGAAATGTTTCTGAAAAATAGTACTGAGAGTGGCTTAAATTGATATTTATTACAAAAAAGAAAAAAGAAATAGTGTTATACCTATATCCCGGCGCCCACGTCGCTAGCATCGATGCCGAGCATGGCTAGATCCTCCATTTCTTCCTTCTTGGCCTGCGCTTTGGCTTTGGCCGCTTCGCCATTTTCTTTAACATCCTTAGCCGTATCTTTCGGCGTCTGCGGTTTATTTTCAGTTTTATTTTGATTTTGATTGGTGCTCTTATTCTGATTGTTCTTGTTCAGAACGATAGGGCTATGACTCTTCTTGAGGTTGCCGTATGGGTTGATTTTCTTGTTGTTTTTGTTGGGTCGTATTTTGGGGCTGGGTACCAGGGGCACATGAGTGTCGTAGAGTTGTGGGCGCGGCGGGAATAGGGTAGTATTCATGTCGAAGCCCATCATCATGCC
>CAOKYR010000248.1:5000-29538 GCA_948473455.1 Teleiodes luculella | reverse complement strand
CTAACCTAACCTAACCTAACCTAACCTAACCTAACCTAACCTAACCTAACCTAACCTAACCTAACCTAACCTAACCTAACCTAACCTAACCTAACCTAACCTAACCTAACCTAACCTAACCTAACCTAACCTAACCTAACCTAACCTAACCTAACCTAACCTAACCTAACCTACCTAACCTAACCTAACCTAACCTAACCTAACCTAACCTAACCTAACCTAACCTAACCTAACCTAACCTAACTAACCTAACCTAACCTAACCTAACCTAACCTAACCTAACCTAACCTAACCTAACCTAACCTAACTACCTAACCTAACCTAACCTAACCTAACCTAACCTAACCTAACCTAACCTAACCTAACCTAACCTAACCTAACCTAACCTAACCTAACCTAACCTAACCTAACCTAACCTAACCTAACCTAACCTAACCTACCTAACCTAACCTAACCTAACCTAACCTAACCTAACCTAACCTAACCTAACCTAACCTAACCTAACCTAACCTAACCTAACCTAACCTAACCTAACCTAACCTAACCTAACCTAACCTAACCTAACCTAACCTAACCTAACCTAACCTAACCTAACCTAACCTAACCTAACCTAACCTAACCTAACCTAACCTAACCTAACCTAACTAACCTAACCTAACCTAACCTAACCTAACCTAACCTAACCTAACCTAACCTAACCTAACCTAACCTAACCTAACCTAACCTAACCTAACCTAACCTAACCTAACCTAACCTAACCTAACCTAACCTAACCTAACCTAACCTAACCTAACCTAACCTAACCTAACCTAACCTAACCTAACCTAACCTAACCTAACCTAACCTAACCTAACCTAACCTAACCTAACCTAACCTAACCTAACCTAACCTAACCTAACCTAACTAACCTAACCTAACCTAACCTAACCTAACCTAACCTAACCTAACCTAACCTAACCTAACCTAACCTAACCTAACCTAACCTAACCTAACCTAACCTAACCTAACCTAACCTAACCTAACCTAACCTAACCTAACCTAACCTAACCTAACCTAACCTAACCTAACCTAACCTAACCTAACCTAACCTAACCTAACCTAACCTAACCTAACCTAACCTAACCTAACCTAACCTAACCTAACCTAACCTAACCTAACCTAACCTAACCTAACCTAACCTAACCTACCTAACCTAACCTAACCTAACCTAACCTAACCTAACCTAACCTAACCTAACCTAACCTAACCTAACCTAACCTAACCTAACCTAACCTAACCTAACCTAACCTAACCTAACCTAACCTAACCTAACCTAACCTAACCTAACCTAACCTAACCTAACCTAACCTAACCTAACCTAACCTAACCTAACCTAACCTAACCTAACCTAACCTAACCTAACCTAACCTAACCTAACCTAACCTAACCTAACCTAACCTAACCCAACTATATCTCGACTGAAAATATTGATATTTTGATCGGACTTTTTTGTTTTTCCTGCGTGTTTAATTTGACCCGAGTGTGCTGTGCACTTTTTGGAGCGATCTTGCGCGAATTTTTCAGTTTTTAGCGAAATTTCAGTTTTTTCATACATTGTTAAATTTCAAATTTGCATAACTCGCGATCGGCTTAACCGATTCGCGTGATTTAAATTCTCAATAGCCTGGTGCATTGTTCTTCACATTCTGACTGCGTGACGACGCGCTTGCGCGCCATCCGCCATATTGACTTTTTCAAAAACACCCATTTTTCAGGGTTTTTTCTAAATTTCCCAAAATTTTTCTATTACCGCTACCCTGAAAATACTTACCATCTTGTCCAGCGTCGCGAGCCGCATCCAACGACGTGCCGCACGCCGAGATCCGGCACCTGAAAAGCGAAAAATTTCAAATTAAAATTTAATTCTATAGAATACCTACCGACCGAGGCTACCTGGTCAACCTCGACATTTTTAAAACTAACTATATCTCGACTGAAAATATTGATATTTTGATCGGACTTTTTTGTTTTTCCTGCGTGTTTAATTTGACCCGAGTGTGCTGTGCACTTTTTGGAGCGATCTTGCGCGAATTTTTCAGTTTTTAGCGAAATTTCAGTTTTTTCATACATTGTTAAATTTCAAATTTGCATAACTCGCGATCGGCTTAACCGATTCGCGTGATTTAAATTCTCAATAGCCTGGTGCATTGTTCTTCACATTCTGACTGCGTGACGACGCGCTTGCGCGCCATCCGCCATATTGACTTTTTCAAAAACACCCATTTTTCAGGGTTTTTTCTAAATTTCCCAAAATTTTTCTATTACCGCTACCCTGAAAATACTTACCATCTTGTCCAGCGTCGCGAGCCGCATCCAACGACGTGCCGCACGCCGAGATCCGGCACCTGAAAAGCGAAAAATTTCAAATTAAAATTTAATTCTATAGAATACCTACCGACCGAGGCTACCTGGTCAACCTCGACATTTTTAAAACTAACTATATCTCGACTGAAAATATTGATATTTTGATCGGACTTTTTTGTTTTTCCTGCGTGTTTAATTTGACCCGAGTGTGCTGTGCACTTTTTGGAGCGATCTTGCGCGAATTTTTCAGTTTTTAGCGAAATTTCAGTTTTTTCATACATTGTTAAATTTCAAATTTGCATAACTCGCGATCGGCTTAACCGATTCGCGTGATTTAAATTCTCAATAGCCTGGTGCATTGTTCTTCACATTCTGACTGCGTGACGACGCGCTTGCGCGCCATCCGCCATATTGACTTTTTCAAAAACACCCATTTTTCAGGGTTTTTTCTAAATTTCCCAAAATTTTTCTATTACCGCTACCCTGAAAATACTTACCATCTTGTCCAGCGTCGCGAGCCGCATCCAACGACGTGCCGCACGCCGAGATCCGGCACCTGAAAAGCGAAAAATTTCAAATTAAAATTTAATTCTATAGAATACCTACCGACCGAGGCTACCTGGTCAACCTCGACATTTTTAAAACTAACTATATCTCGACTGAAAATATTGATATTTTGATCGGACTTTTTTGTTTTTCCTGCGTGTTTAATTTGACCCGAGTGTGCTGTGCACTTTTTGGAGCGATCTTGCGCGAATTTTTCAGTTTTTAGCGAAATTTCAGTTTTTTCATACATTGTTAAATTTCAAATTTGCATAACTCGCGATCGGCTTAACCGATTCGCGTGATTTAAATTCTCAATAGCCTGGTGCATTGTTCTTCACATTCTGACTGCGTGACGACGCGCTTGCGCGCCATCCGCCATATTGACTTTTTCAAAAACACCCATTTTTCAGGGTTTTTTCTAAATTTCCCAAAATTTTTCTATTACCGCTACCCTGAAAATACTTACCATCTTGTCCAGCGTCGCGAGCCGCATCCAACGACGTGCCGCACGCCGAGATCCGGCACCTGAAAAGCGAAAAATTTCAAATTAAAATTTAATTCTATAGAATACCTACCGACCGAGGCTACCTGGTCAACCTCGACATTTTTAAAACTAACTATATCTCGACTGAAAATATTGATATTTTGATCGGACTTTTTTGTTTTTCCTGCGTGTTTAATTTGACCCGAGTGTGCTGTGCACTTTTTGGAGCGATCTTGCGCGAATTTTTCAGTTTTTAGCGAAATTTCAGTTTTTTCATACATTGTTAAATTTCAAATTTGCATAACTCGCGATCGGCTTAACCGATTCGCGTGATTTAAATTCTCAATAGCCTGGTGCATTGTTCTTCACATTCTGACTGCGTGACGACGCGCTTGCGCGCCATCCGCCATATTGACTTTTTCAAAAACACCCATTTTTCAGGGTTTTTTCTAAATTTCCCAAAATTTTTCTATTACCGCTACCCTGAAAATACTTACCATCTTGTCCAGCGTCGCGAGCCGCATCCAACGACGTGCCGCACGCCGAGATCCGGCACCTGAAAAGCGAAAAATTTCAAATTAAAATTTAATTCTATAGAATACCTACCGACCGAGGCTACCTGGTCAACCTCGACATTTTTAAAACTAACTATATCTCGACTGAAAATATTGATATTTTGATCGGACTTTTTTGTTTTTCCTGCGTGTTTAATTTGACCCGAGTGTGCTGTGCACTTTTTGGAGCGATCTTGCGCGAATTTTTCAGTTTTTAGCGAAATTTCAGTTTTTTCATACATTGTTAAATTTCAAATTTGCATAACTCGCGATCGGCTTAACCGATTCGCGTGATTTAAATTCTCAATAGCCTGGTGCATTGTTCTTCACATTCTGACTGCGTGACGACGCGCTTGCGCGCCATCCGCCATATTGACTTTTTCAAAAACACCCATTTTTCAGGGTTTTTTCTAAATTTCCCAAAATTTTTCTATTACCGCTACCCTGAAAATACTTACCATCTTGTCCAGCGTCGCGAGCCGCATCCAACGACGTGCCGCACGCCGAGATCCGGCACCTGAAAAGCGAAAAATTTCAAATTAAAATTTAATTCTATAGAATACCTACCGACCGAGGCTACCTGGTCAACCTCGACATTTTTAAAACTAACTATATCTCGACTGAAAATATTGATATTTTGATCGGACTTTTTTGTTTTTCCTGCGTGTTTAATTTGACCCGAGTGTGCTGTGCACTTTTTGGAGCGATCTTGCGCGAATTTTTCAGTTTTTAGCGAAATTTCAGTTTTTTCATACATTGTTAAATTTCAAATTTGCATAACTCGCGATCGGCTTAACCGATTCGCGTGATTTAAATTCTCAATAGCCTGGTGCATTGTTCTTCACATTCTGACTGCGTGACGACGCGCTTGCGCGCCATCCGCCATATTGACTTTTTCAAAAACACCCATTTTTCAGGGTTTTTTCTAAATTTCCCAAAATTTTTCTATTACCGCTACCCTGAAAATACTTACCATCTTGTCCAGCGTCGCGAGCCGCATCCAACGACGTGCCGCACGCCGAGATCCGGCACCTGAAAAGCGAAAAATTTCAAATTAAAATTTAATTCTATAGAATACCTACCGACCGAGGCTACCTGGTCAACCTCGACATTTTTAAAACTAACTATATCTCGACTGAAAATATTGATATTTTGATCGGACTTTTTTGTTTTTCCTGCGTGTTTAATTTGACCCGAGTGTGCTGTGCACTTTTTGGAGCGATCTTGCGCGAATTTTTCAGTTTTTAGCGAAATTTCAGTTTTTTCATACATTGTTAAATTTCAAATTTGCATAACTCGCGATCGGCTTAACCGATTCGCGTGATTTAAATTCTCAATAGCCTGGTGCATTGTTCTTCACATTCTGACTGCGTGACGACGCGCTTGCGCGCCATCCGCCATATTGACTTTTTCAAAAACACCCATTTTTCAGGGTTTTTTCTAAATTTCCCAAAATTTTTCTATTACCGCTACCCTGAAAATACTTACCATCTTGTCCAGCGTCGCGAGCCGCATCCAACGACGTGCCGCACGCCGAGATCCGGCACCTGAAAAGCGAAAAATTTCAAATTAAAATTTAATTCTATAGAATACCTACCGACCGAGGCTACCTGGTCAACCTCGACATTTTTAAAACTAACTATATCTCGACTGAAAATATTGATATTTTGATCGGACTTTTTTGTTTTTCCTGCGTGTTTAATTTGACCCGAGTGTGCTGTGCACTTTTTGGAGCGATCTTGCGCGAATTTTTCAGTTTTTAGCGAAATTTCAGTTTTTTCATACATTGTTAAATTTCAAATTTGCATAACTCGCGATCGGCTTAACCGATTCGCGTGATTTAAATTCTCAATAGCCTGGTGCATTGTTCTTCACATTCTGACTGCGTGACGACGCGCTTGCGCGCCATCCGCCATATTGACTTTTTCAAAAACACCCATTTTTCAGGGTTTTTTCTAAATTTCCCAAAATTTTTCTATTACCGCTACCCTGAAAATACTTACCATCTTGTCCAGCGTCGCGAGCCGCATCCAACGACGTGCCGCACGCCGAGATCCGGCACCTGAAAAACGAAAAATTTCCCCGCCCGCCCACCCTGAATTAACGCGGGTATATAGGCTCGGATACTTTTTGTTTTTTTTGACATCGTATTTTGACTTTTTCTTCTACGATTTTAAGTTTTAGGTGACTTGACTACCCTTTTGTTATTGTTTGTTTTTGAACAAAGGGTTATTCTCGCTATTTAACCCGTACCCTTTGGTACTTGTTTATGTTTTTATCGACTTTGGTTTCTGCGGCCTAATTATAGCTATCCTTGTGAATTAGAACCTTCTCGTTCTATTTAGTCCTATTGACGACAATATTGAAGCCACGATGTTTGGCATACGCACTCCTACCAAAGCAGCCACAGACTCGACTTCTCGGGAGTCTAAATTGAATAATGACGAGAAGGCTGGTCCTTCCAAGTCCTCACCAAACCAAGTACGTAAAAGTATCAGCAATATTGAAGCAAAAACTTCGACCACAAAAAAGCCGGCTTCACCCACCGATGAGGCTCGCTCCCTTTTACTCAAGGCGAAAGCCCAGCTAGACATGTCGGGAAACATAAAAACAACTATAAAGTCGACAGTTTGGGAATGTCTGAGATCCATGTTTCAAATTGTCAAAAGGATTGACAGTTCAAGTGGAGCATCGTCCACCAGCTCTGCGGAAGAGGCGATTGAACAAGAAAAAGACCAAGAAAAAGGTGATACGGATTGCAACCAAGAGATTCTCATGGAGATACGGGAAGTTAAGAGAATCCTTAAGAACGACTCGAGGAAGGATTTCCCTGATTGGATAGAAAAGTCGCATACCGAATTAAAGGGAAAACTTGATGACCAAGCAAGGACACTGGAAGAGGCTAAAACTCACATAAAAAATATCGAATCACAACTCAAAGATGGATTGTCCTATGCACAAGTCGCGGCTAAGCCTACTGAAGCCGGCCCCTTGGCGTCCTCTCCGGCGTCTACAGTGCAGAGTTCTGTTAGAGCGCCTGTGCATTCGTTGATGATCTCTTCAGAGACTGATGATAGTAGCGAAGAGATAATCACAAAAATCAGATCTGCGGTTGACGCCAGGACAACCGGTATACGGGTGGATAGACTGCGAAAGGCTAGGGAACAAAAGGTTATATTGGGCTGTCACGAAAAATCGGAATTAGTAAAGGTGGTCACTAAGTTACAAAACTCTGGAGCGCAGTTGAAGATTGAAGAGATTAAAAATAAAGACCCCTTGGTCATCCTGAGAGATGTCTTATCGTACAACTCGGACGATGACATAATAAAAGCTCTTCGAACTCAAAATAGTCACGTATTAGAAGGAATACCGGAGCCCGATATCAGAATAGCAGCAAAATTTAGAAAAAGGGCCAGGAACCCTCATGAGTGTCATGTGGTTCTCCAGGTGTCACCGCAGCTGTGGCAGAAGCTGACATCGGCGGGAAAAGTCCATATAGACCTCCAAAGAGTACTCGTGCGGGACCAGTCTCCAGTTGTACAATGTACGCGCTGCTTGGCATACGGCCATGGCCGTAAGTACTGTAAAGAAACAGAGAACACCTGCTGTCACTGTGGCGACCTCCATCTAGCCGGTGATTGCCCAGTCCGTATATCCGGGGATCTCCCGACTTGCCGGAACTGCGTGCGCGCAAAACTGGATCGAGTGAACCACAATGCCTTTGACAATGATTGCCCGGTGAGGAGGAAGTGGGATGCACTAGCTCGTTCCGCGGTGTCCTACTGCTAAGGTGGTGCCAGGGCCATTTCCCGCTGATAACCCAATACAGAGTGATGCTGACACTAGTGTTCTTCGCTACCGAGTGCTACAGGCAAATCTTCAGAGGAAGAAACTCGCTACCCAGGAGCTGTTACTAGAAGCCCAAAAGACGAAAACTAGCTTCGCACTAGTGCAAGAACCCTATGTGGGGGCAGTCGGAGAGCTGAGGCAGTATCCCGGAACAAGGGTGGTCCAATGTTCTGTCAACAGGCAAAAGCCAGTAAAGGCTGCTATTGTAGTTTATGACAAGGACATTGACGTAATGGTGAATCCAGCCTGGAACACCGAGAATATAGTCGCAGCAATACTGACCACGGACAAGTGGCGGCTTGGAATCGTCTCGGTTTACTTCGAAGACAGCCTACCGATAGGACCCTATATTGCACGATTGAGGAGCATATGTCGGGAGCTAGGTGTTGACAACATACTTGTGGGTGGCGACGTGAATGCTTGGAGCGCTTGGTGGGGCAGCAACAGCGAGGATGCCAGGGGTGAGGAGCTAGCCGGTGCGTTTAATGAAATGGGAATGCACATCCTAAACCAGGGAAATGAACCAACGTTTCATACAATCCGAGGAGGGAAAGAGTTTAAAAGCTGCGTGGATGTCACAGTGGTCACCGAAGGACTATTGAACCGAGTTTTAAGCTGGGAAGTAGACAAAACTATAACGAGTTCGGATCACAATACAATCAAAATAGAAATCAGCCTTGAAAAACCTAGTACATCCAGAATACCATCTACCACAAGGATCTTTAACACAAAGAAGGCTAAGTGGTCCGAATTTCGGAAAAAGTTAAAACATCTGCTAGCTGATAAACAGATCAACCCGGACAAAATAGCTTCGATTGAAACGACCGATCAGCTCGAACAAATGACTCAGGATTACGTCGAAACCATTAAAATGGTGTGCAAAGACACAATCCCATATAAAAAAGAGCGAAAAATTGACCATCTGCCGTGGTGGACTGCCGGCCTCAGCAAACTCAAACAAGACATGACTCGGAAAAAACGAAGAATCAGAAACGCTGCTCCTGAAAGGCGCCCCCGAATCATCCAAGAATATTTGGAAGCCAAGTCCAATTACGAGGAAGAAGCACAGAAACTGCAAACCCAGAGCTGGAAAGACTTCTGCACGAAGCAGGACAGGGAAAGCCTCTGGGAGGGCATCTACAGGGTCATAGGTAATACAACCAGACGGTTCGAGGACTTACCATTAACAAAGGAAGATAAAACCCTGACCCCCGAAGAGTCTGTCAGGCTGCTAGCGGACACCTTCTTTCCAAATGATACAGTGTGGGAGGACGAGCAAGGACATCAAGCTATAAGACAGAGAGCTCAGAACATGAAAGAGCGGGCCGTTGCTGATGCAGACGACCCACCATTTACAATGGAAGAGCTCAGGACTGTTGTTCAGGCTACAAACCCTAAGAAAGCACCCGGTCCGGACGGACTAAGCGCAGACATTTGTGCCGAAGCGATCCGGGTGGATGGAGAGGTCTTTTTAGCAATAGCTAACAAATGCTTGGAACTCGCATACTTCCCCAAAATTTGGAAGGAAGCAGCTGTAATCGTTCTTCGTAAGCCTGGTAAATCGGACTACACCAACGCGAAGTCTTTCAGACCGATCGGCCTCTTGTCCATCCTGGGCAAGATATTAGAAAAAATGCTCATTAGAAGAACCAGATGGCATGTCTTGCCTCGATGCAACCCTCGACAGTACGGTTTCGTGCCCCAGCGCTGTACGGAGGACGCCCTGTATGATCTGACCAACCACATTGTGAACAATGTGGAGAAAAAACTGATCAATGTTGTTGTGTCACTGGATATCGAGGGCGCCTTCGATAGCGCTTGGTGGCCCGCGATCAAGTGCGGACTGATGGACAAGAGCTGCCCGGTTAATCTGCGGGGACTTATTGACAGTTACTTTCGCGACAGAACGGTCACAGTCAGATACGCCGGTAGAGAGTACACTAAAACAACAACTAAAGGCTGTGTGCAGGGTTCCATAGGAGGTCCAACGTTTTGGAACATCCTGTTGGACCCACTGCTCGACTCACTGGATGCCCGAAAAGTGTACTCTCAGGCGTTTGCCGACGATATCGTTCTGGTCTTCTCCGGGAAAACAATCCCAGAAATACAGATAGCGGCGGATGAAACTCTCCGCCATGTGTATGACTGGGGTATTGCAAATAAATTGAAATTTGCGCCTCATAAAACGAATGCAATGGTAGTAACGAGGAAATTAAAATATGAGGACCCAGTCATACATATGGGGGATTCCCAAGTAGAGTTGGTGGACCAGATTAAAATCCTAGGTCTAATAATTGACAAAAAAATGACATACAACAGTCACGTGTCACACATATGTAAGAAGGCCACCAACATCTACAAACAACTCGCACGAGCCGCAAAGTTAAGCTGGGGTTTGAGCCCGGAGGTGACCAGAACGATTTACGTGGCGGTGATAGAACCGATCGTTTTATACGCGGCAAGCGTATGGTCAGGCGCTTCCGACAAATGGATGGTCCAGAAACAACTGAACGCGCTGCAACGAGGATTCACCCAAAAAATATCAAAATCATATAGAACAGCATCACTGAACTCAACCCTCATATTGACGGGCCTTCTCCCTCTGGACTTAAGGGTCGGGGAGGCGGCGCGTCTCTATGAGGCAAAAAGAGGTAAACCGCAACCTGATGTCCTGGGCGATAGGTTACTCGAGGAAAAAGTGTGTTTCCTAAAAGCGGAACATCCAGCATCAGCCGTGGCCGCCAATTTTGAGTGTTTAGAAGACCTGAAACCAGACACGGCTAAAACCCACAATCTCAGTGGAATGCTCATCTTTACGGATGGCAGCAAACTAGAGGGGAAAACAGGTGCGGCCATGACATGGTGGCTGGAGGGAAAGGAAATGGGTTTCCGAAAATTTGGGTTGGAATCCTATTGCTCGGTCTTTCAGGCGGAGCTGTACGCCATCTTGGAAGCTACTAATCTAGCACTAAAGGGTAAGGAAGAATGTTATAGCATCCTCAGCGATTCCAGGTCGTCCCTGGAACTTTTAAAGGATGTTGGAACCTTCCACCCTCTAGCGTTCCAAATAAGGCGAAACTTAGCAGCCCTGAGAGACCAAGGGAGGACACTAAGACTGTTCTGGATACGGGCCCATATTGGAATAGCAGGGAATGAGCGGGCCGATGAGTTGGCCAAGGAGGCCGCTCTTAAACGGAAGACGGCTCCAAACTACGATAGGTGCCCGCTGTCCTACCTTAAGCGCGCGTTCAGACGAGAAACCGTTCAGAAATGGAACCAAAGATACCTGACAGGCGAAACAGCGAAAACGACAAAAGTCTTTTTCCCCGATGCAGCGGAGGCCTATAGTCTCGTTCGGAAAATCGAACTAAACCCATTGCTGGTTCAAGTTATAACTGGACACGGCGGCTTCGCAGAATACCTCCACAGATTCCACAGGAAAGACAATAATGCATGCGTGTGTGATTCAGCTGTGCAAGAAACACCGGTACATGTCTTGACAGATTGCCCCCAAACCGGGAAACTAAGATTTGAACTGGAAAATGAAATTGATGTCAAAGTAACTACAGATAATCTGAAAATATTAATAGGTGATAAAAAATACCGAGAAAAATTTACAGCATACTGCACTGAAATTGCTAGAATTGTTGTGAATAGAAATAAGTCAGATAAATAAGATAAATATTTAGTAAGCTAGCATAAGAAAATGTAATATATTATGTATTATGTATAATACATTAAAATATATACATAGAGAAAACAGAATAATTCAAAAGACAAATGGAAAACACTATAAAAGAAAAATAAATAAATGAGTATATATACATATTTCCAAGGATACATATTTAGACATTGAAGCTTAGATAAAGACTCCGGATAAATCCCGGAGCTCTCCAGTACAAATACTGCGATAGTACAATAAAAAGTTGCAATTCAGAACCGATGTAAATATCTTCGCCCCGCGGTGAAGTAATACCGGCATATAGAAAAAAAAAAAAAAAAAAAAAAAAAAAAAAAAAACCTAACCTAACCTAACCTAACCTAACCTAACCTAACCTAACCTAACCTAACCTAACCTAACCTAACCTAACCTAACCTAACCTAACCTAACCTAACCTAACCTAACCTAACCTAACCTAACCTAACCTAACCTAACCTAACCTAACCTAACCTAACCTAACCTAACCTAACCTAACCTAACCTAACCTAACCTAACCTAACCTAACCTAACCTAACCTAACCTAACCTAACCCAGTTGCGCTCTGTCCGCCGCCCCGAACACAGCTAAAATACATGTGCTTCGCGTTCAAAAAATCAAAAAGTGGTCAAAAGTGCTCGTATCATTAAAAGTGAGGTGTCCCCAGGTCGGGAAAAGTGAAGGCTATAAGAGCCCATAAAAGTGTTACCTCGGATTACAGTGTGCGAGTCTCCAGACCTGAAAAACTGATTGTAACCACGTGTTAACGAGGTTAGTTTTGACTTTTAAAACTTTGAACGCATGCGCGGCCTTATTTTCATCGCTGCCCCCATTGTTTTTTAAATCGCCCAATTCGACCACGACTGCCCCTACATGCAGACGTCTGAAAAATATTTTTCAGACCACGCTTTCAGGAGATATTAACGAAAAAACAAAAAGCACGTGGTCCTGAAAATCTGAAATAGCAATCGTGGAAGCCTGAAAATTTGCAGAGTGTTACTACTGACTATTTGAAGTGTTTTTGTGAAATTTTTATATTTTTAAAATTATTACTTTCTGCTTTATACAGTCTTGAACTTTGAAAGTTTGAGTGCCGTTTTCTCTGGAACTAAATAAAAAATTTAAATTCTGTAACTGCTATCCTTTGCGCGCTAATTTATTTTACTGAATTACAAATTTTTATTATTTTCAGTCATTTGGTTTAATATATATAATTAAAATTGTGAAAATATATAAAAAATATATTTTTTGTAGTAAAAAATAAGAAAAATAATAATACCAATTTGTTACCTTATATGCCCTTATTTATAGTATTTATGCTGAATTTTTCAGATTTTTCGGGTAATAAATGAAGGAGATATCGATTTTTTAACGATTTTTCTTAATTAAATGAAAAATAATAGAAAATAAATAAATTTGACACCGTAGTTCTATTTTCTACACCTTTCTACATATAATTAACCCAAAGAACGGACCTGTACATCCAAAACTAACGAAATTGGAACTTTTCCGCCATTTTGTATTTTTTCAGCGGAAAATTGGAATTGCGATATCTCCACTATTTATTGACTTAGAGAATTTTGGTTTTCTCTGTTACCTTTAGCATCGTAATTACTTTCGGACTGGACACTTTGTTTGCGTTTTTAGACGTTTTCAGTGCTGAAAAAATTTTTCAGGCTGAAAGTGCCCTCAAAAATTGGGGAAGTCGCGCCGAGTTCGGGGTCACCAGTCGCAGTCTCGTACGAGGTCTGGAACCGGAGATATCGGGGTCCAAAGTCTGCATTTGACAGTTCGGCCGCCATCTTGAAAAAGTTTGACTGGCTGTAACTTCTTAGTTTTTTGGCCTTGCGACTGGAGATTTTGGATTCGGTGTATAAGCACCAAGCTTTCTGCGTTGGGCGCACTTTCAGGCTGTTTGGGTCACCTGAATTTCAGGATCCTGAAAATTGTTTTGCGGGATAGGGGAGAAAATTCTAGGGACATCTGTCCAAACGGCGCTTCGATAGGGCCTGTAGAACGGGAGTTATCACTGTTTCCCTCCACACTTTGACAGTTGGTCGGCCATTTTGCTGAAACTTTGACGGCCTATAACTTTGGACTGGAGCGTCCGGTGAAGTCGGCGTTTGGACAGAAGTTGCTGGCTGGTCGTCCTCTATCGACCTGATCTGTATTGAGGAGGATAAGACGAAAATTTTTTTTCAAAATTTTCAGGAAAAAATTTCAGGCTGAAAAATATTTTGATGTATAGCTCTTTCTGAGCCCTTTAAAACGAGCCGTCGCAATAGCTTTTCTGACCGCCCGTTCTCGAGATATATAGGTTGAAAGAAAATTCCAGCCGCCATCTTGGATTGGAATTGAATTTTGGAATTAGGATAGCTCCGGAACCAATCAAGCTAGAGAGTCGTGCTTGGTGTCGTTTTGAAGGGCCCAGCAAGACGCGTTTTGTCAATAAGGAATTTTGTCTCTACATAGAGTCATTATAGAAATTCAAAATAAAATCGCTATTTTTGAACTTTTTTCGAAAAACTTTTTTCCATTGCATGTTTTGTAAATGGACTGAACTGCCCCTAATAAAATAAGACCAGCTCTACATACAGAAATCATCTATTAGATTAAGTTTATATTATAATTTAGTTTTTAAGACCCGGAATCCTATTGGATGCCGGAAATTTATTAGAATTAGTGATACGAAATAGATATACCAGGTTTTTGACAATCACTGTGGTACACAGTACACATTTTTTGTTTTAATATCACTTTACCTGACGCGTTTAAGCATTTGACTACTTAGTATTCTCAACGATACTGAGAAGTTTGAAACGAAGCAAAGATACGGGACTTTTTATACGAAAGCCCACTTAAAATTGCCTTTAAAACTTATACAAATCTTTATCTTTACTGTACCTTATTTTCCTTCAACTGCTGTACTTAAGACGAAAAATGTTCGGCATTAGAACACCAGCTAAAAATACAAAATTAAATGACACTCAGTCTTCATCGCCCGAAGAGGCTGGAAGCTCTAGAGTTCGAAGAAGCATTGGAGAATGGGAAATAAACACGCTAGGGAATAAACCCATTTCCCCTGTTGACGAAGAAGCTTCGAGGGCAGCCCCCAAGGTCTTGCCGAAAAAAGTCGTACTATTTGGGAAACCTCAAGATCGAAGCAAATCAATAGAAGTCACACGGACTTCACCAAAAATTCGGACTTATAAGAGCAAGGTAGATGAAGCGAAAGCCTGCAATAACAAGGCTAAGTCTCTTCTTACACTTTCCAAAAATATTAAAACGGAAATAAAAATAGAAGTTCAACGAGCCGTAGAACGGCTCTATGAAATTGTAAAGGAAAGTGAAGCTGAACTAGCAAAAGAGCGGAAAAGGAAAGAGCTTAATAAAGAACAGTCCTTGAATAACACAATAATATTGGAATTAGACGAAGAAAAGAACTCAAGGGAAGAGAGTGTTAACCAAAAAATTTTATCCAAAGTGGAGGAAAACGCCAACTTATTACTGGAAAATAAAAATAAACTGGAAGAATTACGAGAGGAAATGGCGATACAATTGGAAAAAATTTCAAGAACTTCGTATGCGGAAGTAGTCTCAACGAGTTCCGCCACGAAAAGGGTTTCGGGGACAACCGCGCTGCATTCTGTTATCGTTTCTTCGACGAAAGAAGACGAAACAGGAGAAGAGGTTTTGGAAAGAGTAAGGAGAGCTGTGGATGCAAAAGAGGGCTGGGTGCAAGTAGAAAAAGTGAGAAAAGGCAAAGACCGGAAGGTTATAATGGGATGCAGAACCAAAGAAGAAAGAACGAAAATAAAAGAGAGGCTCGAAACTCTGGGAGAACACCTCGTGGTTGAAGAAGCGAAGAACAAAGACCCACTGCTCATTTTAAAAGATGTTTTACTGGTTCACAGCGACGACGAAGTTATTAAGGCGTTGCGAAACCAAAACCAGAGTGTTTTTCGCGATCTTGATAACGATAACGATAGAATGACCATAAAATACCGTAAAAGAGCACGAAACAACCTCTGTGGGCATATTGTTCTATGTGTTACACCTATCATCTGGAAAAGAGCCATCGAAACCAAGAGGTTACGCATCGATCTGCAAAGCGTACATGTAGAAGACCAGTCGCCTCTGGTTCAATGCACCCGCTGCCTAGGGTATGGTCACGGAAAGCGCTTTTGTAAAGAAGCAGCTGATCTGTGCAGCCATTGCGGTGGTCCACACCTCAAGGCTGAATGTCCCGAGGTAGTGGCAGGTGAGTCACCGGCTTGTAGAAACTGCACTAGAGCTAATCTTGGGAATTCTAGCCACAATGCCTTTAGCTCTGAATGCCCAGTACGAAAAAGGTGGGACAGACTGGCTAGAGCTTCTGTAGCATACTGCTAAGGTTGTCTCAGAGAACACTCGCCACTACAAAATGCTTCAGGCCAATCTGCAACGTAAGCAACTGGCCACAAATGAGCTGCTCCTCGAAGCTGTGAAGCGTAAGGTTTCCGTGGCGTTGGTTCAAGAACCGTACGTGGGAGGGGCGAAAAGAATGAGAGGCCATCAAGGCGTAAGGATTTTCCAGAACCCCACAAATGGGGAAGGGATTATCAAAGCAGCAATAGCAGTCTTTGATCCGGAACTCGATGTTGTACAGTACCCGGAACTCACCACGAACAACATCATAGTGGTGGGAATCCAAACCAAAGCGTGGAAAGTGGTACTTGTGTCATGCTACTTCGAGTCGGATCAGCCCTTAGAACCGTACCTTGAGCACCTCCGGAAGATAGTCAGTAAAGTTCGCCCAGGAAAGCTAATAGTTGGCGGAGATACCAATGCTAAAAGCCCTTGGTGGAGCAGTGAAATCGAGGATCAGCGGGGAGCCATGTTTTGCGGGGCTCTGAGTGAGTTAGACTTGCATATCCTGAATAAAGGAAGTACACCCACATTTGATACCATTCGCGGTGGAAAAAGGTACAAAAGTCATGTTGATGTGACAGTCTGCTCAACAGAAGTGCTGGGCTTGGTGGATGGTTGGCGGGTAGAGGAAGACCTCACGAGCTCGGACCACAATGGTATATCATTCAAAATTAACCTCCATGTATCAGAAGGCATAAAAGTAGAAAGAACAACAAGGATTTTTAATACAAAAAAAGCTAATTGGAGTCAATTTCGTGAGAAAATGACTCAAATTATGCATGATAAAAATTTGACAATAGAAAATCTAAACAATATTAAAGAAACAACGGAACTAGAAACGGTAGTAATAAAATATACAGAGGCTATAAATGAGACATGTAGACAGACAATACCAAGTAAAAAGAAAAAAGAAACACTGAACATACCATGGTGGTCCGATGAGCTCGCAAGGATGAAAAGACAGGTAGCTACAAAAAGGCGGAGGATCAGGAATGCGGCGCCCATCCGGAAACAAAGTGTCATTGCGTCGTATCTGAAAGAAAAAGAAGAATACGAATTAGCTGTAAAGAAGGCTCAAACAGACAGCTGGAAGGAGTTCTGTGGAAGACAGGATAGGGAGAGTGTATGGGAAAGTATATATAGAGTAATGGGCAGGACGGAAACCAGGGACGAGGATCAACTGCTGTTCCGGGACGGGAAACCGCTTGACGCTGAAGGCTCGGTGGAGTTTCTGGCTAAAACTTTTTATCCCGAGGACAAACAAGACGATGATAACGAAGATCACAGTAGAACTCGTGAACTGGCTGAGAGAGTAAACGAGTGGAGCCATGATGAAAAGCATGACCCGCCATTTACCTTAGGTGAACTTAATAGGGCAGTAGCGTCGTTCAACCCTAAGAAGGCCCCTGGCGCGGATGGTTTTACGGCTGACATTTGCGCTCAGGCGATTGCTAGTGATTCGGAATTTTTCTTGGCCCTACTAAACAAATGTCTGATGCACCAATACTTCCCAAATATCTGGAAGGAAGCTGTAGTAGTGATTCTCAGGAAGCCCGGTAAGGACTCGTATACCGTTCCCAAATCTTACAGACCGATTGGGCTTTTGCCTATCCTTGGGAAGATATACGAGAAGATGTTGATTGCTCGTCTCAAATATCACTTGCTACCCAAAATCAGCACTAGGCAATATGGATTTATGCCACAACGGGGCACTGAAGACTCCCTCTATAATTTGATGCAACAAATCCGAATAAAACTAGACCAAAAGAAGTTAATAACATTGGTGTCTCTTGATATAGAGGGAGCCTTTGATAGTGCCTGGTGGCCTGCTATCATGGTACGTCTGGCAGAGGAAGAGTGTCCCGTGAATTTGAGACGGGCAATCGGTAGCTATCTCGATCACAGAGCGGTCAGAGTGAGGTTTGCGGGTCGGGAATACAAAAGAAGTACCAGCAAAGGATGTGTCCAAGGCTCAGTTGGTGGGCCCATCCTATGGAACCTTTTGCTGGATCCACTTCTCAAGCAACTGGCGAGCAGAGGCAACTACTCTCAGGCTTTTGCCGATGACGTTGTTATGATTTTCGAAGGTGAGACAGCTCTAGAAATTGAGAGACAAGCCAATGACGCTCTCGAATTTGTTCGGACCTGGGGCATCATGAATAAATTGACATTCGCACCGCACAAAACATGTGCTATGCTTTTAACACGAAAGTTAAAGTATGATGTACCGCGTCTGAGCATGGGGGGGATCGTCGTTGGAATGTCCAAAGAAGTGAAAATATTGGGGCTCACCATCGACGAAAAACTGACTTTTAACAAACACGTGACGAATGTTTGCAAGAAGGCAATTGCCCGATACAAGCAGTTGGCGAAAGCAGCGCGTGTCAGCTGGGGGCTGCACCCTGAGGTTATAAAAATTATATATACCGCAGCTGTGGAGCCAACGATTCTGTACGCCGCGAGTTCGTGGGCCTCGGCGGCAAACAAGTTAGGAGTCCGCAAGCAGCTAAACGTGGTTCAGAGGGGCTTTGCGCAGAAGCTCTGTCGGGCTTATCGCACCGTCTCTTTGAATTCGGCTCTGGTGTTGGCTGGGATACTCCCCCTCGATCTTCGCATTCGCGAAGTAGCTTCGCTATATGAAGCAAAGAGGGGGATCCTGCCGTCATTATTGGGAGATAGGGAGGTGGAGCAAATGGCTTCATTTAAAGATATCCCACACCCAGCAGAGCTAAACAGCTTAGAGTTCGGTTGCCTGGCCGATGAGGAGCAATACCGAAATTACAGCTGTTTTGAGACGCGAATTTTCACCGATGGCAGTAAGATTGAGGGTAAGGTTGGGGCATCGCTATCCCTGTGGAATGGCGATGCCGAAACCAAGGCCCTCAAACTTACATTGCCATCTTATTGCACTGTATACCAGGCAGAGCTTCTGGCCCTAAACAGAGCAGCACATGAAGTGCTAAAGAGCAGAAAAACCACGCATGGTATTTATAGTGACTCGAGAGCAGCCCTACAGACCATAACCAACCCAACCTCTCCACACCCTTTAGCCGTTGAAACCAGGGAAGCCATCAAGCGCTGTGCCAATCAGGGAAAGAGTGTGTCCCTGTTCTGGATTAAGGCCCATGCCGGATTGGCTGGGAATGAAAGAGCCGATCAGCTGGCAAAGGAAGCAGCCCTTCGATCAAAGAGAAAGCCGGATTATGACAAGTGCCCTGTCTCATTTGTCCGACGCACAATTCGTCTAAGTACAATAGCAGAATGGGACAGCCGGTATATAAATGGTGAAACCGCTTCTATAACAAAGCTTTTCTTTCCCGATGTTGCTGGTGCTTATAGTACAATCCGAAAGATGAAGACCTCAAGCATAATGACACAGGTTATGACGGGCCATGGTGGATTCTCCGAATACTTAAACCGCTTTAAGTGTAAGGAGAATCCATCATGTCCCTGCGATCCGAGCGAAAGGGAGACCGTGCCACATATACTTTTCGAATGTCCTATGTTTGCCAAACAACGGTATAATGTAGAGCAGAAAATGGGTATTGGAGTGATTGTCGAAAACTTGCCGTCAATAATAAATAGTAAACATAGAGATATTTTTGTAGAATATTGTGAAAAAGTTGCACTATCTGTAATAAAAAGAAATAAAGTAGAGTAAGAAAAATATGATAACAATATATAATTGTATATAATGGATATCATATATAGAAATATCGATAGAGATAAGATAAATAGCAAATAAGAAACTTTTAAATAGAAAAAAAAAAAAAAAAAAAAAAGTATATCGCATGCAATGTTAGATGTTAAGTATATTGTGGCAGGACTCCCGATAAAGACCGGAGCCCTCTACCCCCCTAATAGAGCAAAGGAAAAAAAAAAAAAAAAAAAAAAAAAAAGAATTATAATCCAAGTACTGAAAATAATGTCTTCGCCCTGTGGTGAAGGAATAAATGAGGTACTACAAATAAAAAAAAAAAAAAAAAAAAAACCTAACCTAACCTAACCAACTATATCTCGACTGAAAATATTGATATTTTGATCGGACTTTTTTGTTTTTCCTGCGTGTTTAATTTGACCCGAGTGTGCTGTGCACTTTTTGGAGCGATCTTGCGCAAATTTTTCAGTTTTTGGCGAAATTTCAGTTTTTTCATACATTGTAAATTTTCAAAATTGCATAACTCGCGATCGGCTTAACCGATTCGCGTGATTCAAATTCTCAATAGCCTGGTGCATTGTTCTGCACATCCTGACTGCGTGACGACGCGCCCGCGCGCCATCCGCCATATTGAATTTTTCAAAAACACCCATTTTTCAGGGTTTTTTCTAAATTTCCCGAAATTTTTCTATTACCGCTACCCTGAAAATACTTACCATCTTGTCCAGCGTCGCGAGCCGCATCCAACGACGTGCCGCACGCCGAGATCCGGCACCTGAAAAACGAAAAATTTCCCCGCCCACCCACCCTTAAGAGGCATTGGGACATAAACTCCGACATTTTCGGAATTTTTATTTTATTTTATTCGTTTTCTTTTGACTCTACAGTCAATAATAAATTGTTTCTTATTGGATAGTGTTTATACAGTGTCTATAAACACTTTATTTTGACGTTATTTTTGACAACCCAATTTGGGGACTTATTATTTACAACTTTTACAAACCTTTGAATCTAATACTTTATTATTTATCACTCTCCATGTTTCTGTCACGAACCCCAATGTCTAAAGACAAATCCCCTAAAACAACGGAAGCTAACAAAACTTTTAGAGTAGAGAATACTAGCGCTTCAACTTCTTCGGGAAACACAACGGTCCGCAAGTCCATTGAAATTCTGGAATCGCAATCGCAAGTTAAGCAAAAATCTCCAAGACAACCTATGAACATCTCCTCAGATTCAATGGATAAGACTGTTAAACCGCGTAGTTTGGGAGCTGAAGCGCGAGCCATTATCAATAAGGCCAAAGTTCAAATAGATTCTTCGAGAAACTTAAAAGATACCATAAAACAAACTGTTATGGCATGTTTCCGGGAACTGACAAAAATTGTCTCTGAACTTGAACTTCAGACTAAGTCAAGAGATGAAACGAACAACGTGAGCAAAGGGGAAGACGTGTGTTTATTGGAAGAAGATAAGAGTGACAAATTACAAGAAATACTCACTGAAGTAAGGGAAGTAAAGAAGATGATCGAGGACGACAAAGCTGAAAGGAACGTCACATACGCTGCAATAGTAGCAAAAAACCTTCCAAATGCTGAAACGCTGGAAAGCAAAACGGCAGAAACAGCAAAAGTAACCAGCCCCCTGCATTCTGTCGTCATCTCATCGGAAAATGACCGTGAGACAAGTGAGGATATCATTCAGAGAATCAGAGGAGCAATAAATGCAAGAGAGAATGGGTTCAGAATTGATAGATTAAGAAAAGCTAGAGACCAGAAGATTATAGTTAGCTGTCATACAAAAGAAGAAATGAACAAAGTGGTAAAACAAATAAAAGAGACGAGAGAGAATTTCATAATAGAAGAAAAAGAAAACCGTGACCCACTCATTATTTTGAGGAATGTGCTTGCTTACAATACCGATGAAGATCTGATGGGAGCTCTGAAAAAGCAGAATAGGCATCTTTTGGGAGACCTTTCAGATACAGAGTTTAGAGCTACTGTTAAATATAGGAAGAAAGCAAGGAACCAATATGAAAATCATATTGTGATGCAGGTATCGCCGAAAGTGTGGCAGAGATTAACAACGGCAGGTAAGATTCATGTGGATCTGCAGAGGGTACCTGTATTCGATCAATCACCTGTCATGCAGTGCTCCAGGTGTTTATCCTATGGTCACGGCAGAAAAATGTGCACAGAAACAATAGACCTCTGTAGTCACTGCGCGGGTCCTCATCTGAAATCCCAGTGCCCAGCTGTGGAAAAAGGAGAGCCCCCAAGCTGCAAGAACTGCTTACATGCAAAGATGGAGAATTCCGAACACAATGCGTTTGATGAAGGGTGTCCCATCAGAGCAAAGTGGGATAGGCTGGCTAGAACTAGAGTAGCCTATTGCTAAGGTGGTTCTGGAGAATTGTCAGCTAAACAAAACAGAGACTGTTATCAGTAGGTGCAAAATAATACAGGCCAATCTCCAGAGAAAAAAGCTTGCCATGAAGGAACTAGTGCAGGAATGTCTCAAGCGCAGAGTAGGAATTGCTTTGGTCCAGGAGCCATATGTGGGTAATACAGGAGAAGTACAGCAAATGTCGGGATATAGAGTGGTACAGAGTGTTGGGAGCCGAGAAAAGCCAGTGAAAGCAGCTATATTAGTTTTCGACGAAAATATTGATATTATCGTTCGGAAATCCCTCACAACAGAAAATGTAGCTGTGGCAAAGCTGAAGACCAATACTTGGGACACCACTCTAGTATCTATGTACTTTGAAGACAGTTTACCCATAGAGCCATACCTAGACCATATAAAAAAGATCAATGATCTGGTAAAAGGCCGTAGTTTGCTAATGGGTGGAGATGTGAATTCCTGGAGCCCTTGGTGGGGAAGTTCTTCAGGCGATCACAGAGGAGAATCCGTCATGGGAGCATTGGATGAGATGGAAATGCACCTGCTGAACGAGGGCAGCACGCCAACTTTCTTCACGGTCAGGAATGGGAAGGAATACAAAAGTACTGTAGACATAACAATCTGCAACCAAAATATTATAAATAAAATACAGAACTGGAAGGTAGATATGGGAGTAACAAGCTCAGACCACAATGCAATTACTTTTGATATGGAAATTAGTAGGAAAAATATTGAAACTGAAAATGAAAAAACAACAAGGAAATATAACACTAAGAAAGCAAGATGGATAGAGTTCAGAGAGAAACTAAAACTGGAGTTAGAAGCAAAAGGAATTACGGAACTAAAAATAAATAAAATCAAAAACAAAGACGAATTAGAAACAATAGTAAACGAATATTCAGATTGCATTGTGGAAGCTTGTGAATCCAATATACCTCGGATAAAAAAGACCAAGAAAAACCGTCTACCATGGTGGAACGAAGATCTGGAGAAGTTGAAGCAAGAGGTCACCAGGAAAAAGCGTAGACTATCATGTGCCTCAGCTCGACGTCGTCAGTACGTGCTGGATGAATATTTGACTGCAAAACAACAATATGAAGCGGACGCGGAAAAAGCGCAAACTGAAAGTTGGAGGAACTACTGTACTAAGCAGGAAAACGAGAGTATGTGGGACGGGATCTACCGAGTACTGAGAGGGACTGCCAGGAAATATGAGGATCAGCCACTTACCTGTGGGGGTAAAGAGTTAAGTCCAAGGGAATCTGTGCAGCTGCTGACGGAGTCCTTTTTTCCTGAGGATGAAGTAACGGAAGAAAGCGAACACCATAGGAAAATAAGGGAAGATTTGGAAAGAAACGATGACGTCTCAGAAGGGGAATACCTAGATCCTCCTTTTACAGAAGCGGAACTAAGAAGGACTATTGCCAGCTTCAACCCTAAAAAGGCTCCAGGGTCTGACGGGTTTACGGCAGATATCTGTCAGCAGGCGATATCTGTAAACCCAAAGATATACTTGGCAATTGCAAATAAATGTTTGGAGTTGGCATGTTTCCCGAAACGGTGGAAGGAGGCAGCAATAGTGGTATTAAGGAAACCAGGACGAGATGACTATAACAATCCCAAATCTTATAGGCCTATAGGACTGCTCTCGGTACTCGGAAAGATCCTGGAGAAAATGATGGTCAAGCGCATCAGATGGCACTTATTGCCCAAAGCAAACTCACGGCAGTATGGGTTTATGCCACAACGAGGAACGGAAGACGCTCTCTATGATCTTATGGCACACCTTAGGGAAAACTTAGAAAAGAAAAATATAAGTGTGGTTGTGTCTCTGGACATAGAGGGCGCCTTTGATAATGCGTGGTGGCCAGCCATTCGAACCCAACTGGTCCGTAAAGGGTGCCCAGTGAACCTCAGAAAACTCGTTGACCACTACCTGACCGAAAGAACAGTTCAGGTCACCTATGCCAGAGAGCGATGCACTAAGAACACCAACAAAGGATGTGTTCAAGGCTCGATAGGAGGACCGACCTTCTGGAATCTGCTGCTGGACCCTTTGTTAGATGAGCTGTGCATGTTGAACGTGTACGCGCAGGCTTTTGCGGACGACGTGGTCTTGATAGTCTCCGGACACCACTCGGAAGCAATATCGGCAAAAATAAACTCGGCCCTCACACGTGTACAAGACTGGGGAAGTAGGAACAAGCTTAGATTCGCAGCCCAAAAAACGAATGCTATGGTGATTACCAGAAAACTCAAGTACGAAAACCCAGTCTTGTACATGGGTGAAACCCAGATTCAGTTAGTTGACCAAATAAAAATCTTAGGCTTGACAATAGACAAAAAGTTGACTTTCAACCAACACATAGAAAATGTCTGCCGTAAAGCTGCAAACATAACCAAACAACTGACAAGAGCAGCTAAACTGAAGTGGGGATTAAATCCGGGGATTATCAAGACTATGTATACCGCGGTAGTGGAGCCGGTCATCTTATATGCGGCCAGTTCATGGGCTCCAGCGGCGGAGAAGATAGGAGTCCAGAATAAGCTGAATACCATCCAAAGAAGCATCGCTCAGAAAATTTGCAAGGCAT
>CAOKYR010000247.1:0-39113 GCA_948473455.1 Teleiodes luculella | reverse complement strand
AACCAAAATTCTCTCTCTCCACGTGACCAAACCAAGGACAATGCTCATTTTTATATGGAAGGTGGTGCCTTTTTTTTTTCGCGCGACCACTGACCAGACCTTGATGTCCGTGTACCAGGTCCTACCACTGATACAACGGTACATGGTACATTTCGCTATCCTCAGTCTGGACTGAGTTATAGAGGTTCAAAAAAAGGAAAAAAAAAACTGACTTTTTACTTTAAATCTTATCATATCGATTCAGAATAACACATTTATGAATTCCTATTAAAGCATATTATTTTTACCTAGCATACCTGTTTTTTAGTTGCATATTTAAACATGAAGATCGGCGTATCTTTGTTTAGGTATGTATCAAATCTTGAACTAAAAATGGTTTTAGTTTGTGCTCTCTTAAAGCCGATTAAAAACCCCGCTCAAGATGACTTTTGTTTGATCATAAAATATATTTTTATGTTATTTCGTCAATGTGAAAGAATAAAAACCACAAAAATATATACACTTTGTTAACAGCGGCCCTTTTATTAATTGATGTTTTTGGTGAGTTACATTCTTATTATTTGCATTTACATTGCTTAGACCATTTGCTGTATTTAACTCATATGTATATTATTATAGCATGTAATATAACTTATACAGCACCTAACTGCCGAAGCCAATCTATCCGTCTCTTTCTCACTTTATCATGATTGGTCTGACAGCGCAGCGTTATCGGCAATGCATGCTGTGCTTTAACTGTCACACAAACCTCTTCGTTTGTGTAGTGCGCGTGAGTTTTTGGTCAATAGTACAAAGTACGACAAAGGACGAAGTACGACTATTTCGTTTTTATTTCTTGATTTTGATGTAAAATAATCTTAATTACCCATAATAGTCCACAAAATTCAAACGACGTGAAACTACATGTCTACAGAAATGGATTGCCATTATTCTTTGCCATTACCACAATAAATGATAGTACTAGATACAGAAGGCCCACTCTCTGATAGCAAACGTGCGAATTTCAATCTAGCTACCACGCACCTACCTAGCCTACCGTTTCTCGCTGCGGTCATTTTTAAACATTATGCACCTTAAGTCCGCGACGCGAGAGTCCGCATTACTAAGTCCGTCGCGCGCCTTTGATAAAGCCGCTCCTCTGTAGGGTTGGGCATAATTACAAAATAATTGAATTAAACCTTTGATATTATATTGATATTGGTAATACTTCACTGGTAACTAATAATAATCATAATAAATAATTTTAATTAAACTTGACCAGTTACAATCACTGTTTTAAAAAGCAACCACACTAGGCGCAGCCTGTATCGTGGCTACTATTTGATCTAAAGTTCGTCATTTTCAATACATTTCTTTATTTTATTACTTAACTTATGAGTATTTAACCAGTAACCAGTTCATGTGAGCTTGTATTAGTAAGCAATCACTAGTTCTGGGAGGTCTACTTATACTGAACGATTTCTAATTAGAGGTGGTTAACATTTATACGAAAATATAGCAGCTGGGGTAGGGTGATATCACTAAATATGTTAATACCTGAAATTATTTCATTATTATAATGATTTAATCAATAAAAATTATATTAAAGACAGTAAAAGTATTATCTTACCTTTCGATATTATTTGGAAGGAAAAAATATTGTACCTCATTGACATTCCTATCGTTATTTAAACACCCGAATGCTATACAATACCTTTTTGCTTTTCGTTCACCTATAATAATTAAAATAAAACTTGGAATAAGCGAATTAAAGCACGGGCGTCGTCACTCGGGTGCGCGTCGCTCCTTACTAACTATCCGCATAAATGCGGACGCCGGCGTAGGTACATTCTGGAGCTCTGGCGCGAAGTGAGCCGAGCCTGCCATTACCAGTGCTTACGAGAATAATAGAGCTGGATTCACATTATGTTAAAAAAATGTATTTTTAGTTAAAAACGGTTTTATTTGTCAAGTCAATATGTCTTACTACAGGTCTCATGTTTGGTCAGTAGACTCCTTACTAGCAACCCTTTTACCCCTTCAAAGCTTTACGGGTATTATTGTAACACCCTGTATATAAATGTAAAGGTTAGTTTACAGGTATGCGTAGGTGTAGTAAGTAGTAATAAACAAAAATAAATGTAAGTGTATAAAAATCTATTCGTATGTGTAATATTTTTCATACAAAAAATGTACCGTCGGGCTTAACTTTCTACCTCTATAACTCTGTTCGGACTGAGTTTAGAGGTATGCTTGTCATACTTTAATTTATCAGGTACATTGTCTAGAAGCGATATATCAAGGTCTCATCAGTGGACGCTCAAAAAAAAAAAGGCACCAATTTTAGGCATTGGCTTTTATCATCCCTTTCTCAATTCTCGTCACAACATCTTTTACTCCACATTTTTCCCTTATCACACTGTTCCTAATCCTAAAAGTTATTTATTTCCAGCTATACGAAACAAAAGAGAAACTTCTGGACCACTGCAAGGACCATTTCGACGTGTGCAACGAAAAGTTCCTAAAGAAATGTCCGCTTTGTCCCCACGTCACTAAAAACTCCATATCTCGTCACATGAGGCTCACACACGGCGTGCGACTCAAGTTACCGTACAGCCGGATACAAGACCGACTACACAACGACGAAGGCAGCCGATACTACTTAAAGATAGACGACCCTCTCGTACACAAAATGGAGGTCATACCAAGCGTGAAAAACCTTAACAAAATCGCCAGCATGAAAATTGATAAGAAACACAGAGAAGAAAAGAGCAAAACCTTAGCTAAAACTAAATTGGTTAAGAAAGGTAAGGAGTGGATAGTTGAGACTGAGAAGATTGATATTGGCGACGATGTCATTATGCCGGAGTTTGACAGCGATGCGGTTAAGAATCTGGATAAGATCGGTGATTCCGATGGCTATTTCGATGGGCTGAAGAAGTTGTATCATATCGCTAAAAAGAATGGGAAGTCAATGCTGTTTCCCTGCCAAAGCTGTGACAAAATATGTCGCAATTTAGCAGCACTTAAATTGCATAATAGAAAACATGAAATCAACCCAAAACCCTTTAAAAAGAAGGTCTGGAAGCACAAGCTTAAAGATGGTAAAGCGAATAAAAAACCTGCTAAAACTATCGCTAAAACCAACAACAGATTCGTTAAACCGAAACCGATAAAAAACAAACATAAGTGCGACCCAGAGTTGAAAACGTTCTACGAAAACAATATTAGAGGTGGCAATATAGAATTTTGGCAGTTTTTAAAGATATTTAACAAGATGGGAAGAGACAACATCACAGATTTTAAAGATCTCGAAAGTAGACGTGAGTATGGTATTATAGTGAATGAAGAAAAGTGCAATAATGAAGACGACGAAAGCAAAGATGCAAATGAAATAGAAGATAATGCTAATTTGATAAATGAAGGTGCCTCTAGCTCAAATCTATCTCCAAACAAACCTAAAAAACCAGCTAACAATGAAAATAATAAAATAGTTACAGGGATTAGTAAAATAAATAATAAACAAAGAAACTTGGCTAAACAGAGACTTAGAGAAAAATATATTAAGAATAATCACACAAGGACGTCCGTTAGTTTAAAGGAGAGGAGTTTGGCCAAGCAAAGACTCAGAGATGACATATTTATGAGGTCTCAAATTGTTATGTCAAATGCAAAATTTTAGAAGCGGCAAAACAAATGTGAAACGCAATACGGCTTCAATTTGAAGTCGTATTTTAAAGAGTATGAATGAATTAATTGTGATTATAAAAAGAATATAAAAAATTGCGTGTATTACGTAAGTAGATAGAGTTCTTGCATAATTATAACCAAAAATTGGTATAGAATTGTGTTTATTTATATTATATGCAAGGTGCAAGAGGTAAAGCAGATAACTTAAAATTAAATACTGGAAAGATGTGGTCAGTCAACATGCTAGAAGAAAGTTAACACAGAGCAAAAAATTAGTATTATTTTACTTGTTTTATTTAAATTTTTTCCAAGCTCAAGCTCATTTGATTGATTTTATTTTTCGCTTCGATTTAAAATACACCGTCAAATTTAAGTGGTTGTTTATCCGCAAAATTATTTTAATACTCAGGAAACTGAACAACTTTAAATCTCAAAAATAAAAATTCTACTTGTCATACAAAGTGGCTGCTAACGTGACCACAGACACAGAATACCAAATCGTAGTCACGTGACTGTAGTACTTTGATAAATCGCCTCTTACCCACCCACTAATTGCATTTTTCTTTCTAATAATGTTATGACCTTTACTATATTGATAATTATCTTAAAAAACGTTTTTGTTTTATTGCTGAATAAAGGCTTTCCACTTAATAGAGGAATGTAATCCGGATGAGCACGATTACCAAGATTATTTGCAGCCAAGAGCGCACCCATTCCAAACAGTGCGAAAGCAAATTAAACTGTCGAAGCGGCAAAAATACCTTTGTTTTGCAAAGTTGTTTTTGCTGCCACTCTACGACCACAATGTATTATGAGTACAACAAGCGCAAATTTTGTAATCGTGCGCTACCTTAGGCGCGGATTAGGACAAACTGAAAAGTAACTTTAATTTTCACATCTACCAAAAGGCCTACAGTACTGTACTATTTTCTTGTAGAATTAATTGTTGTTTTTGTTTATGTTGTAGGTTGTTAAGTTTACAAATAAAACTATTTCATGTGTCAATTATTTGTGAGTTTTATTGTAATTCAATCTTAAAGCAACAGTTAGATAACTGGAATATAAATGTCAGTTTAATACCCTTCGGAGCAAAATGTACATAACGCGTTTAATAAATTACTCTTTGACCAAACGCAAAAAAGGATAATCTCAAATTATTGTCCTACATTCAGTCTCCATGGATCTGAAACAAATTAATATAATAATAATTATAAAGAGGCTATATAACCTCTTCCAAACCTACAGCTTTGAAGGAGCTGATGATATCGGTGGGATCTAGGGTTCGGGCTTAATAATTACTTACTGCTTCTGCAATATCAGGCCAGTCCAATGCTCGGTTGATGTTGTCATTTTTTGATGGTTTCTTATCCCAATTCCAATAGACAAAGTCTTTGAATCCTCCAGCAATCTATAAATAATAACATATTACTACATCACACAAGGTAGTTCAATTAAAAACAAACAAAATTCATTTAATTAAAATATGGAGATTTAAATTAAAAGAAAATCATCAAAGGCTAGAGGGACATCTCCTTTACAATGATTCTCTGTATTAACATGCCGGGCAGAAGTCGGATGCTCTCTCCCTGCTCCAAGACAAGTTGGTATACTACTCTGGAGTAGAGCCTTTCGCTCCACTGAAGCTCGATTCGTCGTACTTTTTTAATACAAACATAGGTCAATTAAAAAAAGTGTATATTACTTGGAATCTTCTATCTGCGCCTTCAACGAGAGGTTTCCTGGCTTCGGTAGCCAGCACAGCCTGGTAACCATCGGGCAGACTCATCTTTTTGCCATCTAAAGGATACCCTCGGAAGGAAGCAGTAAAACCTAAAATAATAACAAGTTCATGTAATTATAAACATTTAAATGATAAAATTTCTTTTTTTATTATGTTTGGATTGTGTTTATTCAAATCTGGCATGGGCTAGCTGAATCCTGGTTTAATGCAACCTATCATATAGAAAGCGGACGCAATTTGTGTTACGAGCTGCATATAAACTGATATCGTCCAGCAGACCATACAGCCGAGTATATGCCGGGGTACCATAGGACATCAACACACACACACACACACGCTTCAAATTTAAGGTTAGGTTATAATAATATTGAACAGTATTAATATAGAAAATAGTCACCGAAATAATAGTGAAAATAGAACATGCACGGTTACCTTCTTTACCATCTTCAACGACATAAGGCTCAAAGTATTGTTGAACATTCGCTTGCCCATCGCACTCGATTTTACACGGCATGAAATGCGCTTTCTGGTCGAAAATCTCTCCGGATTCCTTGTCTCTTAAGTTATTTTCTACATGTATTGACATTTTAACTTACGCTTATTTCAATTCAATATTTTTCAAAGGCATAAAATCTTTACATAGGCTTTTGGCTATAATAAACAGAAAAGAAATCAGCTGTTGTGAAATGTGAGCGGGCGACAATTTTTTTTTATTTTCTTTCTCCCTTATGGGAAAGGCAAAGGGATCTAAGCCCATACAGCCTAGTCTTTAGTAGTTTCTTGCATTATCCAAGTTTAATATCTTCATCTTCAGTCATTATTTCTTCAGTTTCATTTCGTCGTCTTTAGTCATTTCTTGCATCCATATTAAACGTCTTCAGTAGTTTCATTTCTTGTTACGGGATCATTGAAATGCAAAGGTGGTCCTTACTTACATTCCAATGACATCGGAGTTTAACGCGGGGTATCAAACCAGAAACAGCTAACCACTCATTATTTCTCACTTTGATTGAATAGTTCTTCGTTAACGGCGCATTATCGTACTAATTCCACCATATAACATAAATTCCTTTTTAGGGTTCCGTAGCCAAATGGCAAAAAACGGAACTCTTATAGATTCGTCATGTCTGTCTGTCCGTCCGTATGTCACAGCCACTTTATTCCGAAACTATAATACCTACCTATACTGTTGAAACTTGGTAAGTAGATGTATTCTGTGAACCGCATTAAGATTTTCTTACAAAAATAGAAAAAAAAGAACAATAAATTTAGGGGGTCCCCATCTTGGTCCCCATAAATAGAACTAAAACTAAAAAAAAAATTTCTTTCAAACCCATACGTGTGGGGTATCTATGGATAGGTCTTCAAAAATGATATTTAGGTTCTTAATAACATTTTTTTCTAAACTGAATAGTTTGCGCGAGAGACGCTTCAAAAGTGGAAAAATGTGTGTCCCCCCCCCCTCTAACTTCTAAAATAAAAGAATGATAAACCTAAAAAAAAATATATGATGTGCATTACCATGAAAACTTCCAACGAAAATTGGTTTGAACGAGATCTAGTAAGTAGTTTTTTTTATATATCATAAACATAAATCGTAAACCGCAATTTAACTTTCACTATTATTAAAACATCATCGATCAAAGTTACAACGAACTAGAAAAACTTTTATATTATGTTACTTGCTGCTACGGAACCCTTCATGGGCGATTCCGACTCGCACTTGGCCGCTTTTTTTTAGTTTATTTCTCCCCGGAAGGCCGGCGGCGGCGGCCAAGCGGCGGCGTTGCTCTAAGTTTCTCCCCTAAAAGAAAGGCAACGGGTTCAAAGCCCATACAGCCTAGTCTATAGTAATAATAGGATAATCTTCAGTTTCATTTTGTCGTTTTTAGTCATAATTTCTTGTGTCCTACATCTTCAGTAGTGTTGTCTTGTCACGGGATCATTGAAATGCAAGGGTGGTCCTTACATTCCAATGACATCGGAGTTCAACGCGTGATATTAAAACAGAATAGTTCTTAAATGCTACAATGATGGACTTACGGACTTAGTAACGATGTAACAATCAAAGACAGTTTGACGGTGTAAGGACTTTATTTATTCATCTTTTTTCAACGTTACCACCACTCATAATTCAGCTCCCATCCGTACTCAAACCAACGGCCCGGCATCGTGACACTGGGGGGCTTTGTGTTGGGCCTCCTAGGAGCTTTTAACTTCATGAGATCTTCGGGTGAAGCATTGATGCCACTGCCGCCACTTTGAGCGCCTTCGCCGTACGCGCCACCCACCGAATTAATTAAGTCGTTTATCTGAACAATATATTATATTTTTTAAATTTTACTGTAAATCTATAACACAATGTCAATCAACCTACAACTACAAAAAAAGACATCCTCCAGCGCGTCCCCTTGGGGCATAGTTCCCAGCACACTGGCAGCATTCCCTCTCTGAATCGCGACAGTTATCCTCTGCGCTAGGAAGCTGCCAGCCCTGCGGTCACCAGAGACCTCATTGAGACGCGCCGAAAGTTCTGAACCATTGTATTTTAAAGCCTGACCAAAGAAATAAGAAAGCTGCTCGGGGCGCCACGTGTATATTTTTACGACTATGGCAACAATGTCCCTTATAAAATTCGTTCCATTGAAATTCCGCAATATGGCGAGGTTTCTTATTTCTTTGGTCGGGCTATAACCCTTTAACGGGCAGAATACTTTTTATTTGATATTCCAATTTGTGGTGAATATTTTCTAACTTCAGGTTGGTGGTGTCAATTGTGCACTGCGCCCGTTCAAATACTACGATAATATACCATAAAGATCATTTTAAAGCTCAAAATTGCATCATTATCGACCTTACCGTCGGACTAGTTTGGTGGCTACAATCGCCATACAAATTTTCTTGTGCCCTATAAAGGGATAAATTACGTATAGCTGCGTGAAATAGGCCTACGATGTCAATTTAGCCATATCATATCTAGGGTTTGCAATTCGAATATTCGAATATTCATTTTATTCGAATATCCGCCCCAATTTCAAATTCGAATAATTCACTTTATTTATCCGAATATTCGAATATTATATAAAGTAATATAGGTACTAATGATTTTTAAATAATTTAATCATAACAATTCTGCAGTGACTCTCGCACGTTGTCTCGTTATTGTACGTTGCCGCTGATGATAAAACTGACGGATTATGGCTAATTTTGCGAAAAAAAAAAGACATCTATTTACTAATATCTTCGCAGATTGGCTGCTGTAAGTAAGATACCTCATAATATATTCTTCAGTGTGACTCTGCTACGCCAGATATTTTTCAAGCAGAGAAATGTACACAAATTCCTTTGTGCCCTAGGCGTGAACAACGCCAACGGTCCTCCCTGATGGGGCGGGTACCTATAGAGAAACTGCGCACCCGAGTTGTATTTAGTAGTATTGACACGCTTGTATCGCCTCTTTTTGTCATCTGGAGTGGTTTCTGTCTAAGTCATTTTATGGATTATTAGGGAAAACCAATAATATTGAACAAATATCTATTCACGCTTATAATGAACTGGAATATGAATCCACCATAACTCGCCGTTTTACGAATATTCTTCAATAATAACGGCGCTTTTAGGCCCCCAGATAGTTGTAGCATATTATTTCGTGGTTATGTTTTAAAGGTATGGCGAGTTTCGGCATGGCATGCATTCGTTATTGCGTTATTCGTTGTAGCAAACTTTCGGTGTAAAATTATTCGTGGCTTTGATATTTCGTTATTACGTTATTCGGCATTACAAACTTTCGGAAACATATTATTCGAAATTTGGAACTTCGGTACCAAGGTTCGCACTCGATCTCTTGTTCTGATTGTTGACGATTAGCACGTAAAATCCAAGCTTCAAAGCTTAGTGCATCGACGCATAATTGCCAGTCTTTTGGTGTTTTACAAGGTATATGTTCCCAGACCCTCCATAGTTTAACCTTCCATTTGGTTACCGCAGTACTACACGGCGCTGTCTAGGAGAAATACCTAACACACTTGTTTAAATTCGCCTAAATCTTGAACAAAACTCATTAATAAATATTAAAACTAATTAAAATACTTGATTTTACATGAAAATAATTATACCACAATCGAACAAAATCCCAGTCTAGTTACTCTTGTTTGTCTTGAATTAATATTGTATTTTTTTTATATTTTCAATAAATGTTTAAAAAAATATTCGAATATCCGAATATTCGAATATTTAGTACTAGAAATATTCATTTTATTCGAATAGTGAAATCGAACGAATATTGCAAACCCTAATCATATCTTATACCCGGGGATACCCCCCACACTAAATAGCGTCATTTGAGCGTCGACGTGGTGCATCGCGCGGGCATAATATAATCATCAGCGTGTAACGAGGTGCATTGCGTGCTACCTCGTTGCCACGTTTTCTACTTCATTTCTCATCTCATTTACCATTTTCGTCTAAATTCAAATTTATTTAATTTTGGAATTCATTCAAAATCATCCGTCAATCATCCATTTTTTATTATTCATTCCTAGTCTTACTCTTGGCCACGAACTACGTGGCCATTCTCCCAAAATGTACCCAAACATAATAATTTTATTATTCTCTAAAAGTATGTGTAATTAAAGTGTGTGCCACCGTGAATATAATTTATGTGACTTTAGTTCCTTCTTTTTATTTGTGCATCTCCATCTATTACCAACACGTAGTTACCCCGCAGGCTCGTTTAGGACCTAGACGAGCCGCGGGTGTAACAAGCGTCCGACGACGACGACGACGCTCGAAAAGCGAAAGTGTGGGGTGCCTCGTAAGCCCTGGGTGGTGGTTATTTATGACTAGCTTCCCGCCGCGGCTCCGCCCGCGTTAATAATTTTTCCCGTGGGAATGTTCCCGCGGTAAAAGTTAGCCTATATTCTTAGGCCGGGAGATGCTGACAGAAATTTTTAGGTCATTTGTTACAGTATGGCGGTTTTACAGGGGTCTTAGTACGTAATGACGAAAAGATTAATGATGGTCATAGCGCTGGTACTGGCGGCCGAATCACGTGGGCGTTATGGGAACTTGTCGGATAATTTACGGAAGTCAGATGATTTGTTACACAAAAATTTTAGTATTTTCCGATAGCCCGTAAAAAATAACTAGACGGTAGTGTCATGCCATACTTTTCCGGTGCGGCTTACAGGCCGCCATACCGACGCGAATGCATTAATAAAAAAATAAAAATTCAACCATTTGTTACAGGCTAATTTTTGCACAGTTGATCATCATCGTGCAGCCATTTACGAAAATCACCATGCCATACTTTTCGGACGGTTCCAAATGGTCGCCATACCGCCGAAAATCTGCATAATTCGGGACGGCTTCTGGCCTCAGTCGAAAGCGGACGTGTGCTCATTTTATTGAAATATTTTTAAATAAATTCCATTTGAAAATTTGTGATTGGTCGTTTGAGAAAGTCGGCGCCTCTCGTTTCTTCTTGGGAACTTTTTACGACAGGCTCCTCCCAGTGGGCGGCGGAAGCAGGACACAAGAGGCGGCGGATCCACTATTGGTAGAATACAAGTCCGTAAGAAATTTTAACTTCTATTCAAAGATACCAAAAGTCGCCCGGCGCAGTGGATTTGAACCCCGGATTTGTGAGTTTGCCGTCGGCTTCCTGAACCACTCGGCTACGGAGTCAGTGAACGCGCCGCGCGAAAAAGGGAACCGCTATTGAACGGTACGTGTGGTGGCTGATGAGTGTTGACGCATAGTGCACAACACAAAGAACGCAAATATTAGCTGATTGTTTGGGTCAAGTTTGAATAATGGCCGATATAAACTGTGAAGGCTGTATGTGTGATCTTTCAAATAAATTGTATTTGATATGCTCAACTTGTCAATGCAAATATGATCTCCTCTGTGCAAATATATCGGAACAGAAATTCAACACTATGACAAAGGAACAAAAAAAAGCTTGGAGCTGCGCGTGCTGCACGTCGAAAAAACCGAAGAAAAGTAATATCAACACACCAGTGAGAGGATCTCTAGACGTATATACTGCATCTAGCGAGGACGCTACGAAAAGCACCTCATTAGAAGCCGCCGGAATTACAATTAGAAAACAGCGTAAAATGGCAGAGGTATCACTCCTAGACGTATCCGATGACGGTCTTGCTTCTGATCATAAACGTTCCGTTCAAACCGAAGAGGCACCTAAAGGATGCTTAGACAGAGAAGCAGTGTCTAACTGGAAAATATTACAAGAAATAACATCCTTGCGAACTGAGTTCTCTATGGTACGAAACGAAATTAAGGAATTTAGGAGCGAAATGAAATCGCTTAAAGACTCAATGGAATTTTGTTATGATAAGGTACAAAATCTGGAAACAAAGTGTAATAAACTAGAGGAACAAATCAAGAGTGTGAACATGGAAAGGTTAGAGGCGCTCGAAAATCAAACTAAGAAAATTAAAATTGATTTGAATGATCGTGAACAGAACGACTTGATTAATGAGGTCGAAATTACAGGCTTACCTGAAAATCGCGGAGAAAATCTTTATCACCTTAGCACTATAATAGCGGCGAAAATTGGAATAACCCTCGAACAACGTGACATCGTATCAGTGCATCGAGCGGGTTCTTCAAGAGACAAAGACTCTGACGGTTTCCAGGGCCCCAGAGTAACAATTTTACGCCTAGCAAGAAAATCTTTAAGAGACGAAATACTCAAGGCCGGTAAGAGTAGGCGTGGTATAAAATCAAAAGAAATAAACTTGAATGGCGAACCACGAGTAATTCACATAAACGAGCGCCTAACTTATATGAATAGGCAATTATTTCGAAAGACACGGGTAGCGGCAAAAGAACACGGCTGGACTTATACATGGACTCACGAGGGCCGTATCTTAGTGAGAAAAGAAGAAGGGAAAGCAGTATACCGTATAAGGACTGAAGAAGATATTGTTAAGGTTTTTCGTTAAATATAAAAGTCATCTTAAGGTTTAGAAATAGATTGTCAAAGAGGCTTTCTCTTAACCTATTGTTTTTCTATAATATGTTGTTTTTAATTTATATTATCTGCTCAGGCTGCATCCCTAAAGGGAAGTTTCCAACGTTACCAAATTTAAATACCATTTACAGGCTTGTCTTGGAAATAATAGCATTTAGACTAGATTATTGCACATTGAATGAGTTTCTACCGCATTTTATCAAACGAAGAGAGCATTGTTGCAGTGAAAACAAAATTCCAAATGGCTAAACTAAAGCATCGTCTTAAACTAGGATTATGTAACGCGAGGTCATTAAACACGGGGCAGGATGAGCTTGTTGGGGCAATTTTAAACTATAATATTGATATATTGGCTCTTAATGAAACGTGGATAAAGAGTAGTAATACTAAGTATAAAAATGCACCTAAAGTACCTGGTTATACTTTAAAACATATATCACGACCAAATGATCAAGCGGGAGGAGGCGTGGGGTTTTACATAAGACGCGGACTAAAGGTACGTATTCTGCAACATGCCCCCTCCAATTTGGAACAAATGTGGATAGAACTAAAATTACCAGGGCTTAAAATGATTGTAGGCACAGCATACCGATCGGATTTACTTATTTCAGTTAAAGATGCTATAGACGCACTAGAAAACAGCATAACAACATTTAGTAATTACGATATGCTTTGTTTCTTATCTGACTTTAATGTGGATATGATGGCGAAATCTGCAGGTGTCTCAAAAGATCTTGCCGATTTCTTGTATCAATACAATCTCGAATTAGTTATAAATGAACCAACACGTATCACACCTACCTCATCCACCCTATTGGACCTAATTGTAACGGACAATCCGACTAAATGCACTAGTACTAAAGTTGTACAAAATAAGGGTCTCAGTGACCATGGGATGGTTCTGGCTGAGTTTAATATCAATAAGCCCAAACGTGTGCCAAGATATGTATGGACAAGAGCATTGGACAGGATAAATGATGATGCTTTTAATTATGACCTACAGCATGTTAAATGGGAACAAATATATGACTCAAAAGATGTAAACGAAATGATTAAAATACACGACGAGATTCTTCTAAAACTATTTGATAAGCATGCACCTCTCAAACAAATAAGGATCAGAGATAAACCTCAACCATGGATTACCGATACTATAAAAGAAATGATGTTGACCAGAGACATTGCATTAAAAAGAGCCATGAAGACTAAAGTAGTATCACATAAACAATATTACCGCGATATGAAAAATTACGTAACCTCAGCAATCAAGCGTGAAAAAGTGGCATATTTCACCAACTACGTCAACAAAAATATAAAGAATCCACCAATACTCTGGAAACATATAAAGCAAACAGCATTATCGGATGAGGTGGAGAATAATATACCTCAACACTTGAGGGACCCAGATTTGATAAACGAAAACTTTTTAAACATACCGGGTGACTCTACAACTGATCACAAGACTAAAGAGTTTTTCGATCAAAATAAAGGAACGTCAGCGCGTTTTGAACTTAAAATTTGTTCGGAAGAGGAAGTTGCAAAAATTATTAGTTCTATAAAGACCAAAGCCATAGGCCATGACAATATTTCTATCGACATGATCAGAAGAACGCTTCATGTTACGCTTCCTTTTATCACTTATATAGTAAATAGCTCAATAAATTCTAAAGTATTTCCGGATAAGTGGAAAGTGGCTAGAGTTAAACCCATCCCCAAAAAGAGTCAAGTAGATGATTATAAAGACCTGCGTCCCATAAGCATTTTTACCCCCGCTATCTAAAATAATAGAACGAGTTGTTCATTCACAGTTACACAAATATTTGTTGTCAAATGATATCCTTCCAACTCTTCAGTCAGGCTTTCGTCCCTCTTATGGAACCGAAACCGCTCTGGCTCATGTGACCGATGAGATCCTCAGTGCCTCTAATTGCGGTCTCGGGACGATACTAGTATTACTTGACTTTTCACGCGCTTTTGACTGTTTAAACATTAAGCTTCTTCTATCCAAACTCAGTTACTACGGTGTTTCTGAAGGTACATTAGATTGGTTCGCCTCTTACTTATTTGATAGAAAGCAAATGGTAGTAATTGAGGATACCGACGGCACTTTGTTAAGTTCTCAAACAAAAACTTTACAAAGAGGAGTCCCACAAGGATCGATATTATCGCCACTTCTGTTTATATTATATACATCTGACCTTCCTTCTGTTTTAAAACATTGTAAGTTTCATCTCTACGCGGACGATACGCAACTCTATTACTCTTTTAAGCCGGATGATGTAGACAGCATTGTGAAAAAAATTAATAGGGACTTACAAGCTTTGGTTGACTGGTCTAAAAACAATAATTTAGTATTAAATCCGGCTAAATCTAACTATATGGTTTTAGGAACCCAGCATCAAATAAAAATAATAGTTGAAAAAGAGCCTAAGATCCAAATAAGTGACAAAGAGATAACAAGAGTAGAGAAAGCAAAAAATCTGGGTTTAGTTGTTGATGGTGAGTTGCGTTACGAGGACCACGTTAAAAACGTAATAAGGAATGCGTTTTTTAGATTAAAAACCCTATATCTGATGAGAACATTCCTAACTCGTGAAGTACGAATACTATTGACGGAATCATTAGTTTTGTCTCTTTTCACATATTGTGATACAGTTTACGGTCCAAGATTATATAAAAAACATGCCAATGCCATTCAGGGGGTACAAAATGCTTGCGCGAGATATTGTTTCGTTATACCCAAAAGGACACATATCACACCCTCTCTAAACAATAATAATATACTGAAAATGGATGCAAGAAGAGACTTACATCTAGCTTGCCTTGTACAAAAAACTGCGTTTAGTAAGATACCAGAATATTTGTACAATAAATTTGTATGGAGAAACGAGCAGAATACGAAAAATCTTCGCAGTAAACAAGACAATCTCATGATGTTGCCCATTTGTAAAATACAGGGCTATATGGGGAGTTTTTCTTACAGGTCGGCCAAAATATGGAACACACTGCCTCCGCCACTTAGGAAAAAAATTAGCCTTTACACATTTAAATTTCACGTCAAGAAATTTTATATGGATCTACAGAAAGAGCCGAAATAAACTAGTAAACTCATTTAACTGTGAGACAGCCTGATTATTATTTATTTATTTTTACCACTTATTATTGTTTTCTGTTTTGGTTTTGTAAATTAATTTTGTTTGCTTTTTTTTTAGTTTTTCATATTTTTAATAAAATGTAGCATGGGTGCACGTGGTAAAAGGGACGCTCTGAAAAACAGCACTGCTCCAGACTATGTTCTGGAACAGTATTTAAGCTGAGAGTAGCCCTATTGCCACAATATCTTTATTGATTTATTTTGTAATCTTTTTTTAATTGTTTGTGTATTATTGTGGCAATAAACGTTCTATCTATCTATCTATCTATCTAATTTTTTTATTTCGCCTTACGATTTGTACCACCTTCAAATTTTTTTTCAACAGCTCCTGAATGATGATAAATAGAAGTGTGATAATGCCATACCTGTGGGAGGCGGCGAATGAGTATAATTTTGTTTTTAAATGTAAGATTTTGTTCGTATTTTGAACGATTTGTAACAGTGTGTTGCCCCTTTTTTCCCTCTATTAGAAGTATGGCAAATATAATAATGGTCACATTACATCATATAATTTCCAAAAATCCAAATGCCATACTCGTACAAATCGTCAAATTTGATTGTAACCATGGGGCGGACGACTGTGTGACTGAACCCAAGACGCAAAAAAAATTAAAAAAAATTGACGATTTGTACGAGTATGGCATTTGGATTTTTGGAAAATATATGATGTAATGTGACCATTATTATATTTGCCATACTTCTAATAGAGGGAAAAAGGGGCAACACACTGTTACAAATCGTTCAAAATACGAACAAAATCTTACATTTAAAAACAAAATTATACTCATTCGCCGCCTCCCACAGGTATGGCATTATCACACTTCTATTTATCATCATTCAGGAGCTGTTGAAAAAAAATTTGAAGGTGGTACAAATCGTAAGGCGAAATAAAAAAATTATGCAGATTTTCAGCGGTATGGCGACCATTTGGAACCGTCCGAAAAGTATGGCATGGTGATTTTCGTAAATGGCTGCACGATGATGATCAACTGTGCAAAAATTAGCCTGTAACAAATGGTTGAATTTTTTATTTTTTATTAACGCATTCGCGTCGGTATGGCGGCCTGTAAGCCGCACCGGAAAAGTATGGCATGACACTACCGTCTAGTTATTTTTTACGGGCTATCGGAAAATACTAAAAATTTTGTGTAACAAATCATCTGACTTCCGTAAATTATCCGACAAGTTCCCATAACGCCCACGTGATTGGGCCGCCAGTACCAGCGCTATGACCATCATTAATCTTTTCGTCATTACGTACTAAGACCCCTGTAAAACCGCCATACTGTAACAAATGACCTAAAAATTTCTGTCAGCATCTCCCGGCCTATCTTCCGCAAGGTCTCTTTTATCTTTGTGCCAACTCCACCCGCTTTAACATTTTTTTCCATGGGAATGAAAAATTTTCCCGCGGTAAATCGTAGCCTATGTTCTTTCCCAAAGTCTATTCTATCTTTGTACCAATTTTCACCAAATTCGGTTCAGTAGTTTCGGAGCCCATTCAAATATTAGGAATATTTTAGGTATTTTTTTACACCTTGGGTTACATTATTGAAGTTTTAATAAGGATCCCTATTTAAAAATAAAATAAAATATGGCCTACGTTACTCAGAGTGAATGTAGCTTTCTAATGGTGAAAGAATTTTTGAAATCGGCACAGTAGTTATTGTGTTTATTCATCACTATCACTACATAGTATAAAATAAAGTCGCTTTCTCCGTCCCTATGTCCCTATGTCCCTATGTACATTTGTACGCTTAAATCTTCAAAACTACGCACCGGATTTTGATGCGGTTTTTTTTAATAGATAGAGTGATTCAAGAGGAAGGTTTATAATTATGTATAATACATGCATAATATACTGAAGGATAACCCACAATAACCATTTTCCCGTGCGGAGCCGGGGCGGGTCGCTAGTTACAAATATATACACACACACACACACACACACACACACAAAATGCAAATCTTTCCTGTTTATAATATTAGTATAGATATAGATGATTAATTAATGGTTGACCCTCACCGCCTGTGCTCTTTGAATTTTTTTGGCGCGTGATTTCTTCGCACGTTCCCTTCTCCGTTTTTCTTTAGCTAAAGCTTCATTTCTAGCCTTTTGCTCTTCAAAGGGTAATTCCACTGAAATAATACAAATAAGTAGGTATATTACTTACCACCCAGCAACATTTTATGGCAATTTGTGCCAGGCATGGTCTAATAAGAAAACAAGGTCTAACGAGAAGATAACGTGATTGACACAAGCCTACGTCATACTGTAAAGTGTTAAGTTGAGAATAAAAGTGTTCTATCTATCTATCTATCTATTTTGCCTATATCCTTGTCGAACGCGTGTAATAGACAAGGATGAACAGCGCAAAATGACGTAGGCTTGTGTCAGTCACGTGGTCTTCTTGTTAGACCTTGTTTTCTTGGACCATGGTGCCAGGTGTTTTCTGGACCTTTAGGAAAAGACAGATCTCAATCGACTTTTAGAGTCGAAATACACCGTGAAATTTAACTATATAAATAGTTATTTATCCGCAACATAGTGATAGTACCGTTGGATAGTACCCATGAAACTGAACAACTTTCCCCTTTGCGCGCGTCCGACACGACGATCGGATGACGCTGAATGTTTACGGAGCTCCGCAAACTTTTAGGGACATATTATATTGTCAAAGATATATGATCAAAGATCTTTGACGCAAAGATTAGAAAGGGACGCAGTTATGCGTTAGAATGAGATACAAATACACCGCGCTCACTCTTGCGCATAACTGCGTCCCTTTCTAATCTTTGCGTCAAAGATCTTTGATCATATATCTTTTATAATGTAATACCCCCCTTAGGGCATATTACATTATCAAAAATCTCTGATCAAAGAGACTCAAAGATCTATGAGTCAAAGATATTTGACAGTGTAATATAGACATATGATTCAATTTGATCTTTGATCATAGATGATTGACATTTGTTGTTAGATTGGATCCAATACGGTCATAGAAACAGGTGTTGCCAGTTACTTTTTATTTTTTCTACTCGGAATTTAAAAGCAAATATAAAAACAAAGAGTTTTTAATTTCTTGTTCGTTAATATGTTTCAAATATTGTAATGTAATTCTTTTTCTAATTATATACTTGCATAATCTTGCTGTCCAAATTTTAAATAACAGAAAACAAGCCATACTCAAATTGTCAAATAAATAGGATCAAATATATGATCAAAGATCTTTGATAATGTAATACCCCCCTTAGGCACACCCGCGCCCCGCCCACAGGCCACTTCCTCTAGACGTCTCTAGTGTTTTAGACAGGGCGTCCCACGGCTATGGCAAGGGGGGAAAGTACCTTAAATGTTGCAGCTAGAACATTTTACTGAAATTCTACAAAAATATTAAAACTGCATTCACACATTTTTTAAATAATTACATGGTTGAACCGGGAATCGAACCCGCTACACGAGAAAAAAATATACCCTGTTGTTTTATGTGTCAGAAATAAAAGGAAGACTGTGTATTTTAACGCGTTTTTGCGTTTTTTCTAACAAAACATTTTTTGCGAACTCTTCCTTCATTTTTTTTACCCGCTTTCCTGCCTATGATTGACGCTGGAAAGGAGCTCGAAAGACGCCAGTGTGCGGGGGTCTGGCCATCGGTAGGGACTACTAAAGCCTGACCAAAGAAATAAGAAACCTGCTCTGGGGGCGCCACGTGTATATTTTTACGACTATGGCAACAATTTCCATTATAAAATAAGTTCCATTGAAATTCCGCAATATGGCGAGGTTTCTTATTTCTTTGGTCGGCCTTTATTTGGTATTCTGTGCCATCGGGCAGTGCGATTTGCAAGAACCCAAAAACATTTATAATTATCAAATACGTACATATTGTGGCGTTTCCAGTTTCAGTCGCCTGTAGAAGGATCTTGAACTCGTCATTTGATGCGTATTTCCTTGATATCTCGTGGAGCATACCTATCATATGGTAGCAGTCCAGATACAAGAACTGTTGTTTCTCCAAGTAGTGGACCGTGTGCAGCATTGAGTTGGCGTATGTGTGGACGTAATGAACATGGTCAACCATTTTTCTATACCTGAATATTTGAAAGTAATGATAAATCTAAATGCCGAGTTCTTGATGTGAAGCATCTTTATACGAGAAGTTAAAACCGGTTATTGGCGTAGGTCCCATCCACAGAACATTTAAAAGAGGTCCTCTTTCAAATGTTCTGTGGTCCCATCAGTCCGGTGAAGCATGATTGGTCGTACCTTTTCACCTTTTCGACACAAGCAAATTCAATTAAACCGTAGGTCGCTCAGGCGTCGTCTCCTTCACGACGTTTTTCCGTATCAACGCGCTAGGCCTAGGTTCGAGGCTTCCTCCAGCCGCCTCTAACCGCGTTGGTACAATAACTACTCTGGGGTAGGGCCTTCCGTTCCCCCCTAAGGCCGGTGAAGCTTGATTGGACGTATTATTAATTAACAACAATAATTAGACATGCATTAATTTTGATAAACTAGAATACATATTATTAAATTAGTTATTAATAATTATATTATTCAAGCATTTGTATGCCTGTGACGTATGTGATGTCGTCTGATTACATTTTTACGGTGTACAAGGGTCGATGATACAAGGGTCGATGAACGAAGGGTACATTTTAGAGACAAGCATAGGTCAATTGAAAATTAAATAACACTAAATTTTAAAAAATAATAATCCGGACACAAAACTGTTACTTGATCCTTTCAACAACTAGAAAAGAGCTGATAAGATAATCTTCAAATGGCTGAAGATATTTTACTCTCGATTGTGACACCTTGCAAACAAAAAAAAACTAGATCAATATCGACGCATCCGTTTAGGAGCTACGATGCCACAGACAGACAGACAGACAGACACACACTTCAAACTTATAACACCCCTCTTTTTCGTCGGGGGTTAAAAAAAAAACAAGTAGAATTTTAAAAAAGGCGCGTCGATGGCTACTTGCCATTGCTACCATTGCCACGCTTTACTTACTAAGGAAAACTATTCTGTAGGTAACACAAATAAAATATATATTCGTACGTATGCTACATCTTGTATTACGCCATCTACCAGATACCTGTAAAACCACTTGAAGCAGTTTTACTTTGATGGTTCACGTCAGCCAGGCGTCCCAGTGACGGCTCACCATTTTTTTACGCACTCGTCATACGCAATCTGGTAATAGGTGGCGTGGCTATTTTTTTCTGGGCGTGGCCATTTATTTATTTAATTATTTAATGGTTTGCCAACAGGTTTTTTTTATTGACCTATGCTTGAGTCGAAAAAGTACGACGACGGATCAAGCTTCTTCGGTCTTGTGGGGGAGCGGAAGACTACCCCAAAAAAGTCATGTACCAACGCGTCTAGGGGCGGCTCGAGGGAGCCTCGGACCTCGACCTAGCGTGTTGATTGATACTGAAAAACATCGTGAAGGACACGACAGCGCAAAATGACGTAGGCTTGTGTCAGTCACATGGTCGGAGTGTTAGACCTTGTTTTCTTAGACCATGTAACGAACCTAGCCCTCCGTAGCAAGTGGACAGATTCGCAACTGGACGATTCTCGAATGAGCCTTTATCTTACCTCTCCATAACTTCTACATACACGTATCCAATTTCATAATGAGGTGATTCCTCATACATGAAGCGTATATCCATTAGTGTATGTACCTGGAATGGTAATCACGGTAAAGGATGATGTGTCATTCATACGTCCCCCCAAAAAACAAAAAACTAATAACATCGACCAACAGATTTGAAATGTATCTCAGTATATGCGTCTTAGCATGTGATTACTTTTTACTATGGCGACATCTTTCAAAAACGCGGGATATTCCGAAAAAAAATCGTCTTGCTATTAATATTGGTACCCAAAATAACAAATTGTAAGCATTCATTTTTCAAATCCCATTGATCATGAAATTAAAACTAGTTACTTACTAGCCTTTTTATAGACCTGTAGGTAAGAACCTATTGACAAAAAACAATTTTTACAAAATATCTGTTGGAGTGGGGCGACGGGGGGGACGGGGCTCATATAAAAATGGTCATACCGTCGTCGGTAATAGGTACAGGGTGTTACAATAATACCCGTAAAGCTTAAAAGAGGTAAAAGGATTGATTGTACGGAGTCTACTGACCAAGTATGAGACCTGTATGTAGTAAGACATTTTGGACAAAAAGTAACATTTTTTAGCTAAAAATGTTTCTTTTTCATCATATTGAACCCAGCTCTAGAATATTTTAAGTTCAAGAAAACCATAAAAAAAAAGAAGAAAAAAAAGAATATTTTACATATGGAATGTCGTATTCAGTCACTGTGATGAAAAATATTAGCTATTTCTGTTCTATATGAAACACGATGTATAGTACGGCTTGCTAGCTAAAAAATATAAGGATATCGGTCCCATCTGGCAGAAAGTACGAAACTTGGCATGAATGTAGCTGTCATATATGTGCTTCAATATCGATATGGAAACACTTCGATAAATTATTGTTTCCCCCCTTTCCCCCCCCTTTTATCTCCCTCATTCTGGTTTTTTGAATTTTATACTAAAACAGTACGTCTGAGGAGTTTACTTTTCAGAGATCAAATCATCGTCGATAAATTGCCTACAAAACGATACTACATTTTATAGTGCTAAGATTAATATATTTCTATATACAGCCATCAACGTTTTATGAAATTTTAAAAACAGGCACACTTTTTTCTTCCTTACTTCATTTATAGGAAAACGACAAGAGTGGTGATAAAATGGACTAAAGAAGTCAACTACCTTATACATTAAGCTAAAAAATGACATATTTACTTCATAGTCGTAAAGGCATTACTTCTAGAGTTACAGCTCACCGCGTCTGACTCAAGTACTCTTTTTTTTACCTTTTTAGAATACATCTTTCTGTTAACTTTGTTTAGCGTAGATTAGATTCAGATTTTCCAATTAGAAATAAAACAGTCCATGTACTAATCCAGGCCACAGTCTATTTACATGTAAAACTAGCTTTCTGCCCGCGGCTACGCTTGCGTTGTGTTTCGACATTTCCGTATTAATTTTTAACTATCCCACTTTTTTACGTGATTTTAAAGTATCCAACATGTTGACCGAGTATATAAGGTACCACCATGCAAAATTTCATTTCAATCGGTCTAACAGTTTCGGAGTTAAGCCCGTAGAATGTACTGCGCCGTATGAGTTACTAAAGTTTTTTAACTATCCCACGGGAACTTTTTAATTTTCTGGGATTAAAAGTATCTAAGATGTTGACCGGGATATAAGGTACCACTATACAAAATTTCATTGAAATCGGTCGAATAGTTTCGGAGATTAGCCCGTACAAACAGAGAAACAAAAATATTAAAAAAAAATCTGGGTATGTACTATATCGCTTCTTACATCCCCTTGAATAGGTTTATAGCATTTTTTTTCTATGTACAGATTTTATAGATTTTTTTTTGTTTTTCTTTGCACGGGCTAATCTCCGAAACTATTCGACCGATTTGAATGAAATTTTGTATAGTGGTACCTTATATCCCCGGTCAACATCTTAGATACTTTTAATCCCAGAAAATTAAAATGTTCCCGTGGGATAGTTAAAAAACTTTAGTAACTCATACGGCGCAGTATATTCTACGGGCTTATCTCCGAAACTGTTAGACCGATTGAAACGAAATTTTGCATGGTGGTACCTTATATACTCGGTCAACATGTTGGATACTTTAAAATCACGGAAAAAAGTGGGATAGTTAAAAATTAATACGGAAATGTCGAAACACAACGCAAGCGTAGCCGCGGGCAGACAGCTAGTTTTACATGTAAATAGACTGTGGCCTGGATTAGTACATGGACTGTTTTATTTCTAATTGGAAAATCTGAATCTAATCTACGCTAAACAAAGTTAACAGAAAGATGTATTCTAAAAAGGTAAAAAAAAGAGTACTTGAGTCAGACGCGGTGAGCTGTAACTCTAGAAGTAATGCCTTTACGACTATGAAATAAATGTCATTTTTTAGCTTAATGTATAAGGTAGTTGACTTCTTTAGTCCATTTTATCACCACTCTTGTCGTTTTCCTATAAATGAAGTAAGAAAGAAAAAAGTGTGCCTGTTTTTAAAATTTCATAATACGTTGATGGCTGTATATAGAAATATATTAATCTTAGCACTATAAAATGTAGTATCATTTTGTAGGTAATTTATCGACAACTATTTGGTTCTTGAAAAGTAAACTCATCAGTCCTACCGTTTTTGTAGAAAACGAAAAAAACCAAAATGAGGGAGGTAAAATGAGGGAAAAAGGGGGGGGTAATCATTTCTCAGCGTGTTTCCATATCGACATTGAAGCACATATATAAAAGCTACATGTATGCTAAGTTTCATGCTTTCTGCCAGATGGGACCGTAATTCAGGTTAACAAGCCGTACTAGTAGGCACAGAAGAAAATAATAGTACTAACCCGTAGAGAAAGGACACCCCCCGCGCTAAAATGAGTTCCCCGCCCGATATAGCGCCCCACGCCCCGCACCCCGCAGGCAGCACGGGACTCCACCAGGGGTGTTCGGGGGTGTTTTACAAAGCGCCTAGCGCCATTGTCTTGTAGTTGATATTCAGTTGTTATTCAAAAAGAAGTAGCTTGTCAGAACGCGTTTGCTGTATGGAGTGACCGACCAGTGGTGTAGTACAATAAAAAACCTCGCTATCATGGTCATAGCATAGTAGAAAGACTGTTAAGTAAGTTATCTTCATACTAACGCACCGAGCGCGGCTTATATGTGTGCGTCATAGTATCTATGCGTCGCCGCACGCACACTCAAACAAAATCTCGACCCGTTTCTCAGTGCGCCAGTCGAGATTTGGTTTGAGTGTGCGTGCGGCGACGCATAGATACTATGACGCACACATATAAGCCGCGCTCGGTGCGTTAGTATGAAGATAACTTACTTAACAGTCTTTCTACTATGGTCATAGGGGGGTATTACATTATAAAAGATATATGATCAAAGATCTTTGACGCAAAGATTAGAAAGGGACGCAGTTATGCGTTAGAATGAGATACAAATACACCGCGCTCACTCTTGCGCATAACTGCGTCCCTTTCTAATCTTTTCGTCAAAGACTTTGATCATATATCTTTTACAATGTAATATGTCCCTAAGAAAACAAGGTCTAACACTCCTACCACATGACTGACACAAGCCTACGTCATTTTGCGCTGTCCAGATCTTTTAAAAAAAAACTCAGAAATTACCGATAGGCAATTACGATCTAAAAATTCATGCTACATACCACAATGTCAAACAGCAATATTAGCAATATTTGGGAAAAATATAGTTTAGGTACATGGCCGTCAAAGTATTCAATAATCTACCTACACGTTTTAAAAAAATGACCTGTTGCAACACTTTCAAAACCCAATTATTTATATGGCTTTTAACACACTGTTTTTATAGTGTTAAATATTACCCAGAATTCAAAGAAGGATCTGAGTATGTGCATACTATGGTATAATAAATTTTTAGCCGCTTATTAATTCGAATATTTGCACACCGACTGCGTTCGGTAAAATGGAACTAAAATTATGCAAAACTAACATCCTTGTATACACATGCATTTAAGCAAATAAATATTTTTGTCTTTGACTTTGTCCTTCCTAGTCTATTACACGCATTCGATAAGGATGAACAGGCAAAATGACGTAGGCTTGTGTCAGTCACGTGGTCGGAGTATTAGACCTTGTTTTCTTAGACCATGCTCGCTATGTAGGACTACTCAGCCGTTGGTAAATACGCCACTGTTCCGTGGAATGCGGGGTTTAGTGTAACTAGTATTATATTATCTGTGGCAGAGGCAATTCCTGTACCGGGAATTCAGTCAGGAAACACGAAGCTGTCACAGGGCCTGGCCACAGCTTCGCGCGGCGGCGGCGGCTGAGGCGTAGGCGCCGGCGACCAGCGGAATGTTGCCAGTAACCCATAGTCAAAATTAACATGAGAGAACTAAAAAAATGTTTCATTTCTAAAATGTACCACTGAAATCAAGAAATTGTTTTAAAGGCGTGAAATTACCCAACTTTTACAAGAAACGTTCAACTTTCATGCAAAAAGTAACGTTTATCTTATTTTACTTAGAAAACGACTTTAACACTGTAATGTAGCACAAATAAGATTAAAATACGTAAAAGTAACGTTTTAAGTCATGTGACGCAAAGTGCTCCAAAATATCGTATAATGTTACAATACTAACGTTCTGGCAAGTTTTGCGCCGCCGCCGACGCGCAAGCTGGCTGTGGACAGGGGGTAAAACAATAGAATAGAATAGAATAGAAAATAAGTAAGTATATCCTTACCAGCCGCTCCAAATCTGTCATCAAATGGCTCTCGATTTGAATCAAACGCTTTCGGTTGAGATGAGCCAATCTTTCAGAGTCCCACCAATCCATTATGCAGCTCGCCTGGTGCACCACCGCTAGATCACAAAGCAAAGTCAAAGTCAAACTTTGCCTACTCATCAAAGGTTTATTTGAAACATAATGACGTCATATCAGAAGTTAAGGGGCCCACAGGTGCTAAGTGGCGCCCCCACCTTTCAAAAAATAATACCTACCTACATTTGTTAACTAGGAAATCATATAATATATTTTTAAATTGCCTTAATTCTAAGTGCTTAAGGTAATCTGGCAAACTATTAAAAATTTTTGGTGCCATACAGACAGAGGACACTACTATGCATACCTAAATGCAGTATTTGTTGTACGAAGACAGAAACGGTTTCTGTGTCTTAAATTTAAAGTGTGCTTGTCAGAAACTTTTACAAATAATTCCGAATTCATTTTTACATAAACGGATATTTCAAATATGTATAGAGATGGTACGGTCAATATTTTTAGTTTTTTAAAATAAGGTTTACAAGTATCTGTTAATTTCAGACCACACATTTCAGCATTGTTCCATCTTTAACTACTAGCGAGATATAATAAATAAAGTTAATGGCTTCTAATATATCCTACAGAACACCGTCTAGTTCCTCGCCGTTCTAGATTTTTGAAATATTGATTATTTTTCAAGTTATTATTATTTAAAGGGTGGCGGCGCCACTTAGCTCCGTAGGCCAGGAAGCTATTCTCAAACCAAGACCGGCTTTCGTCTCAAACGAATGTAAGTCTAAGCAATAAAAAAGAGATCAAACAATCTAACGCCTCTTTTAGGCTCTTAAACGATATCACTTTGAACTTAAGTTTGAACTTAAATGCGGAACTTTTTTTTTATTTCCCGCATTAACATTTTCCCTTGGGAATGAGGTGTGGTTCCAAGGCAAAAAGTAATCATCACTACATAGTATAAAATAAAGTCGCTTTCTCCGTCCCTATGTCCCTATGTCCCTCCCTTTGTACGCTTAAATCTTTAAAACTACGCAACGGATTTTGATGCGGTTTTTTTTAATAGATAGAATGATTCAAGAGGAAGGTTTATATGTATAATACATGCATAATATACTGAAGGATAACCCACAATAACCATTTTCCCGTGCGGAGCCGGGGCGGGTCGCTAGTATTTTAATAATTTAGAAATATTTGTCGAATATTCGAGTATACTACAGTGGCCAAGTGGCTAAGTAAGGCGTTGACTTCCATTTGAAAATTCGCGGGTTCAAGTCTCGGCACCAACCTACCTAAGTTTAAGTTGCCTGGTAGAAATTGCTACTCAGCAATAACGCCGCCTACATGTACACTTTCGTTCTTTTTTTGTGAATTTACTGATTCTATTGTTTCTAGTGTGCAATAAAGTAGGTAGGTACCTATATTCTATTCTATTCTAAGTTTTAAAAGTAGGTACTGACCTGTAATTAGAAATATAATATTCCACATTTTTTTATTCAGAATCATTAATTTCTACAGTTGTAATAATTTATTTTCCCAAAAGAATTCCATTAATTAATTCGTTCTTGAGATGTAAGTAGGTACCTACTCGTACTAAACAAAGTAATAAAAGGTCATTCAATTTGAATACCTATGATCATAATCAGGTAATGTTTGGTAGTTAATGGAAAGGAAGTTTTTAAATTATATATAAACATTTCGCAGGTTTATGATAAAACTAGCTTTTCGCCCTGCGGCTCCGCTCAAAAGGTAGCCTATGTGTTATTCTGATATATAAGCTATAGGTATTATTGTAAAGTTTCATTAAAATCCATTCAGTGGTCTTTGCTTGCAAAGACCATGGTACGAGAGAAGTGGAGGAGCGGGGTCAACATTACTGTTTCTCTCGCTCTGACCAAACAAAGCTTTTTTAAAACTACTCAGATGAAACAGCAATCTGTTTAAGGTCACCTTATTATGATAACTTATTTTCCCTATTTTTCGAATTAGGTCACTTTAATCCTAAAAGTGAATATAGCCTAGTTACTCAGGGACCATGTAGCTTCTCAACAGTGAAAGATTTTTTGAAATCGGTTCAGTAGTTTCGGAGCCTAATGCAAACAAACAAACAAACCGTTCCTCTTTATAATATTAGTACCTATAGATTTCGTTTTTATGGTGATTAATACTAAGAAAATAACAATTTAATGAACTATAGTACTTAGAAATATGTAGGTACCTACGTCTACTTCTCATTTGAGAAAACGGATTGAAGTAGGTACCTACCTATAGATTTTTCAACCTACCATTATTTAATAGATATTATTAACATACCTTAAATAATGTGTTTTCTAAATTTTCTATTCCTACAATATATTATTTTTGAAATTGGTAAGTTTAATCGAAGTTTGAAGATAGAGCTTCTTCAATCTTTTATTTCAATGACCTGTACCTACACACTTTGACCTACAATGCCAATCATAAAGCTTCTTCTTACTAACGCCTTGCCCCATTTAGATCCGCTACAGACTGTATAACCAAGTGATACTACATTTTGTAGCTCCTGCTACGTAATTGCTACGCCGCCGTAGCAGTGGTCTATGGAAGGTCTACGCCGTAAAGATTCTTCCCACTCCGATTACTTACTTGTGTTTACCTTGTACAGACCGACAATAATCTAAATAAACGTGTCCTGTGTCGGAAGTAACGTCTTGCCTGTTGCTCACTATCACTATTCTCTTTTATGGCGCACGAGGCCACGCTCATTTAGATCCAGCATGGACAGCATAACCAAGTGATTCTACATTTCGTTGTAGATCATTGCCGGTCTCTAAACGCAGTAGGAAGAATCTACGGCGTAGACCTTCTGTAGACCACTGCTACGGCTACAAAATTACGTAGCAGGAGCTACGAATAGGCTACGGCCATCAATATTCGCCACGGACTGTATAAAGCAGAATGCCGACTAAAGAACAAGAGAACGTGGTTTTACCAAAAGCCATTGAGTAGAGGTCACCCTTTCAGACGTCGTCTTCCCGTCTCAGTCATGCGATTCTACTACTATAGGTACACCATTAAATGAAACTGAACAACTTTCTAAACTTATAAACAACGACCAGTCTTTCTACAGGTTTTAGCGGCGGTTCGATTTTAAACAAACCCATAGCTAAACCGTCGATGTCACTTCGTAACACGCATGTCCCACACTTGGATAACGTAGGAAGTCACATGAACAAGATTGAGAAGAATATAGTATCGGAGCTGTCCTGGCCTACCAAACTCATGCTGCTGAAGGACTACGTGCAAAAGACTTACATGTCGCGCAATGGGAGAAAATACCGCGGTTTGAATAAGACGGTAGATGCTCAGGTAAATACGGTAAATATGAAAGTAAGCCCCGTTTGACGGCCCCGTAGCCTAGTTGGTAGTACGTCACGTGATGCTTCGTCGCCACGCCACGCCAGCGAAGACGGAAGTACAGGGTGGCAGTTTCGAATTCCCGCCCAGGGCAAACATTCGTTTGATGAGCACCTGTATTTGTCTTGTCTAGATGATTTTGTAATAACGAATATATCGGTTAACACAACATAGACATCAACAGCTAACCAATATAAAGGGGTTTTTATTATGAACAAATACTTTTGAAGACATTCACCGCTTGGAAATAGGTTACACGCGGCGCGTGCAGCTTTGAATGTTCCATAAAGAAAAACTTTCAGTAAAATAATTTCACCATTATTAAATTTTCAGACGAATATGACGAAACGAGGGAAAAGCCTGAGACGCACGTTCACAAAACTATCACCACGAGATCGAAAAAGAACGATATTTATTGTATTATTATAAGATTAAAAAAATAAACTTATTTTAAAATAACTGTTCTTATTCTTGAAAAAACTCCATAGCTAATATTTCTTCTTCAGTAAGATGACATCTTCACGCTACATAATTGCGTAGCCGAATCAGTAGTCTTCGGAAGGTCTACATTCTTCACACTTCGGACAAGGATCTAAATGAAAGTGTCCCGTGTCGAAACTAACGCCTTGCGTGTTGCTTACTATGTGTGACAGTCTCTTGTATAGCGAGCAGCGCCCGAGGACACGCACATTTAAGATCCGCCACGGACTGTATAACCAAGTGATACTACATTTCGTAGTTGCTACTACGGAAGGTCTACACCGTAGCAAACTAAAATTAAGCGTAATTTACGCCGAGGCAACATCACATCTCACGTAATTGATAAACAAATTTTCCCAGTAAGATACTTTGAATATGATCTAGCCACAATGTTGGCTCAGCGTAAAATAGGCTGCCGCATGCCGCAAATATTTTAACATACCACAACATCATGTAGTATGCGACACTTCCATATCGTTGCCTCGGCGTACTCCTGCGTAGCCGTAGCAGTTGTCTACGAAAGGTCTACGCCGTAGCAGACTAACTAGCATGAGGAGTGGGATGGTGTGTTGCAATAATAGACCAGTATTCAGCTTATAAAGTTTATTGTTTACTTCTTAGGCGCGGGTTTGGCCGCTTTGGGCTTGGCGTCTTTAGCCGCCTTCTTCTTGGGCGGAGGCGGCGTCTTCTTGGTCACTGGCTTCTTGGGCTTCTTGCTTAACGCCACCTGCAAATACAAACATTATTCAATAACTTACAGGCTTAGAGAATAAATAAACATAGAGCACGCGCATCGCTCCGCTGCCTTTATGTCAAGCGTAAGCAAATTTTGGCAGATTTTGTATGGGCGGTGAAATCAATAACATTTTTCTTTTTGGATTTGTTCCTCGAGTCATGTTTGCAACTTATCACTGCACATTTCAAAATGTTCTCCTATTAAATTTCTTAATTTCACCGAGAAAAATAATCAGCTCCGATAACCATTTGATACTAAACGAACGCGCTGAAGATATTCGGACTGTTCATATCCGTGCTTACGGTTCATACTCGATTAGGCGTACTCTATCCTTCCCAGAAAATTTTCTATTTATACTCTAAGCTTACAGGTTTTCCTCTTAGATCAAATATAAGAATCCACGCTCTCATACAAATTCAAACGCAAAACACGGCACCGCGTCAACTATCAACTTATACATGCCTATACAGATATCGTACCATTTAAACGATCTATTACCATTACTATTACAGTCCGATTATCTTCAGCGCGTTCGTTTAGTAGGAAATGGTTATCAGAGCCGATTGTTTCTCCCGGTGAAAATAAATAACTTAATAGGAGAACATTGTGAAATGTGCAGTGATAAGTTGCAAACATGACTCGAGGAACAAATCCACACACAAAAATGTTATTGATTTGACCGGCGATAGAACATCTGCTTACGCTTGGCATAAAGGCAGCGGAGCGGTGCGCGTGCTATATGTTTATATAATATACTGTTAGGTAAGGGATGCGCCTTTGACTGCAAATTAACTGGGTAATCGCTTGCACTCTTCGTGGCGACAAGACGGCCTCGTAGCCTAGTTGGTAGTACGTCTGCCTACGAAGCACAAGGTCGCGGGTTCGAATCCCGCTCAGGGCAAATATTCGTGAGATGAGCACTTGTGTTTGCCTTGTGTCTGGATGTTGTATGTTGTATATCAGCTGGCTGACACCCATAGTACAGGCACTGGGCGGTCTCTCCATACAGAAAACGCATTTTGACAACCTACTTACAACTGAATATCCGCTACAAGTCAAAGGCGCTAGGCGCTATGTATGCACACTCCCTCCACCACCGGCGGAGTCCCGCGGCGCCTGCGGGGTGCGGGGCGGGGGGCGCTATATCGGGCGGGGACTCATTTTAGCGTGGGGGGGTGAGTGTCCTTTCTTGACGGGTTAGTAATATTATTTTCTTCTGTGGTACAGGCTCTGCCTAGGCAGGGGGCAGATAGCCGTGTGTATTTAAAACTGTGATTAGTATGGAATATCTACCTTGATAGCTTTCCTCCTCTTTTCCCTCAGTTTGTCAGCCTTCACGGCGGGGTCGCTGGCCGGCAGCTTGATCTGCAACACACGTGACGTCAGACACGCACACACACACACACAAACACAATATGTGGTACACACACAGCGGATCAGAATGTGTCAACGTGATTGAGTAATCATGGGCTGTCATAACCCAATGCTCTGAGAAAGAGAATCATCATTTCGTGCTGTGGAAATTATACAAGAATAAGACGGACTAAATAATAAATAGTTAAAAAAACTAAAAAACACGCTTCCTGTCCGCCATCTTGGACGTCCGCCATCTTGGACGTCCGCCATATTGGATTTGTAATGACGTTTCTTAGCTAGTCATGTATTGTCATCAGATCTCAGAGCGTGTGCAAAATTTCATCCTAATCGAAGACCGGGAAGTGGGTCAAATTAAGATTCCAAGATTTTCTTACATACATAGTTACTTACAAGTAAAGCTAATATAAAGCGTGTAATAAAGCTACATTAAGGGGCCTAGAAGTGCTAAGTGGCGCCCCCACCTTTTCCGATGACGACGATACCAATGTTTTCGATTTTAGAATTCATATGTACGTTTATTCGACGCTCTTACGAAGGAAAACATCGTGAGGAAACCTGCACACACCTGCGAAGTAATTCAAGGGTTATGTGTTCGTGACCAACCCGCACTGGGCCAGCGTGGTCGACTAAGGCCTATTTACCCTGGTATCAGGGTAGGCTCGAGCCTCTCGGTGGGGACATGTATGAGCTGTTAACGACGAGATATATTTTTAACCCCCGACGAAAAAGAGGTGTTATAAGTTTGACGTGTGTGTCTGTCTGTCTGTGGCATCGTAGCTCCTCAACGAATGCGCCGATTTTGATCTAGTTTTTTTTGTTTGCAAGGTGTCATAATCGAGAGTGTTCTTAGCTATGATCCAAGATAATATCTTCAGCCATTTGAAGATCATCAGCTCTTTTTTAGTTGTTGAGGAAGAAGTAACGGTTTTGTGGCGGGGGTTATCAATTTTTTTATTTAGGGGGGTATTACATTATAAAAGATCTAGGATCAAAGATCTATGAGTCAAAGATGAGAAAGGGACGCAGTTATGCGTTAGAATGAGATACAAATACACCGCGCTCACTCTTGCGCATAACCGCGTCCCTTTCTCATCTTTGACTCATAGATCTTTGATCCTAGATCTTTTATAATGTAACTAGCGACCCGCCCCGGCTCTGCACGGGAAAATAATTATTGTGGGTTATCCTTTAGTATATTATGCATTTATTATACATATAAACCTTCCTCTTGAATTACTCTATCTATTAAAAAAAACCGCATCAAAATCCGTTGCGTAGTTTTAAAGATTTAAGCATACATAGGGACATAGGGACATGGGGACAGAGAAAGCGACTTTGTTTTATACTATGTAGTGATACCCCATTAGTGTTATTTTAGTATAATGTAGATCTCACCCCGCGCTTTTCAGCCAAGGCAGTAGCCCTCTTGTTGTTGATGGTTGCCTGGTCCAGCACAGCCTTCCTCTTGAGCACGCTCGCGAACGGGTTGAGACGCAGCATGGCGCGCGTGTTCGTCAGCGGGTTCAACTTGCGAGTGGCGCGGACTACGCGCTTGCTGCAAATAACATACGTTGTTGAAGACAGAGAAAACAAGATGTATATTGATTTTATTGCAATGGTAGTCAGATAAGTATGTTGTAATCATAGGTTTTCATAACCCAATGCTCTGAATTAATGGGTATCATCATTATAAATGTATTTAATTAACTATTTAGAGTGACTTGTTTACATGAAAATGTTACATAACGTATTATGTTAAATTAGAACTATCTCATGTTACTTTTGATCTATTTTCTTTTTTTTATATGGGGAAATGGATTAAAGTTGAGCACCTACTATTAGATCCTACAGACAAACTGCTATTCAGTTTTGTGGGACAGTGATTGTTTTACAAAGATAAGTTGTAATGCTTAATAATAAATAAGTAAAAAAATAAAAAATAAATAACAAATATAATCATCATCTTAGCCGAAAGACGTCCACTGCTGGACAAAGGCCTCCCCCAAGGATCTCCACAAATATAATAAATAAATAAATTTTTGGTGGTTGTTGAAGTTATAGGTTTAGTATAGGTTTTGTAATTTGACTGTAGATATTCTTCTCTTCTTCTTCTTCTCAGCAGTGTTCAACCATTTCGGTGTAGGCCTCCTTCAAAATACGCCATCTAGTTCTTCTTCTTCTCCATGAACCGCTAGCTGGGCTATGCTATATGATGATGGATGGTATGCTCACTTGGGTTTGCGCAGCACCTTGCGGATCTCTGCTGCCTTGAGCAGTCTGCTGAGGTCGGTGTTCGCCATCTTGGGCTGTTCTTCTTCTTCTTCTCCATGAACCGCTAGCTGGGCTATGCTATATGATGATGGATGGTATGCTCACTTGGGTTTGCGCAGCACCTTGCGGATCTCTGCTGCCTTGAGCAGTCTGCTGAGGTCGGTGTTCGCCATCTTGGGCTGTTCTTCTTCTTCTTCTCCATGAACCGCTAGCTGGGCTATGCTATATGATGATGGATGGTATGCTCACTTGGGTTTGCGCAGCACCTTGCGGATCTCTGCTGCCTTGAGCAGTCTGCTGAGGTCGGTGTTCGCCATCTTGGGTTGCGGAAGGTTAAAGTTCTTCTTCTCTTTGGACGGCGTCTTCCATGAACCGAACAGGGCGTCTGAAAAAAAAAAATACCGTTAAAAATGTTACGTGGTTAAACTGCGTGCGAAAAGTTCATAGTAACACTTTTTTTTTCGTTAATAATTCGTTATTCTTTTTTTTTTTCATTGTTTTATTGTGATATATAAATATTTTTTCAAACTACACTTCTCATCAAAAAAATCGAAACACCTTGCAAGTTTACGTTTTGTCAGGATTATCAGAAAAATGTGTACATTTAGGAATAAATAAAAAAAAAAACGGAAGTGTTTCGATTTTTTTGATGAGAAGTATATTTAAACTGTATTCCACAAGTCGACACACCGCTCAACGTGTTAGTAGCAGCGATGTTTCCTATGGGAAATGTTGTTCTTCCCCGAATATTCGTAACCCGCGGCGTAGAGCACACCGTGAGTAAGGCTTTTCGGGAAGATTATCACTAACTAGAAGATTATCACTGTGTATGTGACGTGTGTGTGTTACTGGTGTATAACTGGTGTGTTACTGTGTGTTACTGGTGTATAACTGGTGTGTTACTGATGTATAACTGGTGTGTTACTGGTGTATAACTGGTGTGTTACTGGTGTATAACAGGTGTGTTGCTGGTATAACTGTGTGTTACTGGTGTATAACTGGTGTGTTACTGGTGTATAACTGGTGTTACTGGTGCATAACTGTGTGTTACTGGTGTGTTCCTGGCCTGTTACTGGTGTGTTACTGGCGTGTTCCTGGCGTGTTACTGGTGTGTTAGTGGTGTTAATGGTGTGTTACCGGCGTGTTACTGGCGTGTCACTGGTGTGCCACTGGCGCGTTACTGGCGTGTCACTCGCGTGTTACTACTAGAGTGTTACCGTCGTGTTCCTGGTGTGTTACACTCACCGAGGCGGTCGAAGGCGGACTGCGTCCAGATGATGAAGCGGCCCACGTGGCCGCCCGGCGCCAGCTTCAGCAGGTTCAGTTTGTCCACGTTCAGCATCTCCACGCCGGGGATGTTGCGGAACGCGCGCGTCAGACCCTGACAGACAAAACAATGACAATAAAGTCGGGTTACTTTGACCCTAGAAGGTAACTTTGTCCGCCCTTTAGGCTACTGTATTAGAACTCAGAAATATGGGCTTCATAGTGCAGCGCTAAATACGTTATGCGCAAGTTACTGTTACTTTATTGGAGTATATTTCTTATGGTATTTTGACAGCTCGATAAGGGATATATAGTTTGTCAGTGGTCATGCTGGGGGACAGGAGTTTTTATTTTTTTGGCCAGGCTTTAATTATGACGGCCCCGTAGCCTAGTTGGTAGTACGCCTGCTTTAACACAGGGTCTTGGTTCGAATCCCGCCAAGGGCAAACATTCGTGTGATGAGCACTTGTGTTTGCCTTGTGTCTGGGTGTTGTATATTTATATTTGAAAGGAAAAGAAAGATTGTGGATTAGTCTGTAAGTCTTGTTAATATCTGTGTATTTTCTCTCATTTGTGTACTTGTTGGTAAATAAACATAATCTATCTCTCTATATAACTGTATGTATATCAGCTGTCTGACACCCATAGTACAGGCTCTGCCTAGTTTGGGGTCAGATGGCCGTGTGTGAGATGTCCCTCATACTATTATCATTATTATTTAAACACGAATGTAGCGACATCTATGATCTAACGACACAAGTCGTGCCGCCAGTTCGGTTGTGCCGCGTTCCTCTGCCCCACACGCTAGCTGAAGAGATTGAAACACTCGACAATACAACGCTTGGGGTGAACAGCCATTTCACTAATCAGAAAATTTATTTTCGTTAAATAACTAAAGGCCTGTATTCACTTTGATTAGTGCGAGTGCAGGTGATTAGTAATTGCGAGTGATTAGCACAGGTGTATAGTGCGAGTAGTGTCCAATTCTGTTGTCTCGCAATTACTAATCACTTGCACTCGCACTAATCAAAGTGAATACAGGCCTTAACTGTTTGTGGGATCGGGATTCCAAGAATACCTCCCCGATTCAGGCGCAATCCCTTCGATAGGACGTATAAAGTACCCTTGTTGCCAAAATTGAGTCAAATATGTATACTAATTGACTCGTCTCGTTATTACATGTTTTTTTTAATGATTCACATCAAATGTTTAATTAGTATAAATGTTTAGATAAAGCCGAACTAAAAACAAAAAAATAAACATTTTCTTTTTTAAATCGTAGTGCCAATTTCACCAACAAACATGACCAAGTCAACAAATGTAGCAGTTACATTTAGGCAAGGGTATGGTATGATATTATGATACGCTGAATGCGGGCAGCGCGGGACCGATCGTTGTGGAGATCTTTGGGGGAGGCCTTTGTCCAGCAGTGGACGTCTACCGGCGGAAATGATGATGATGATGATGGTATGATATGTGGTGTATGTAATGTGTATCAAGTGAGATGTGTGTGTTACCTGGTCCTTGTGGTACACGATGAGGGGTCCCTTGCGCTGCACGCGGCGCCGGTTGCGCATCTTGCCCTTGCCGGCGCGCAGGCGCTGCGACTTGTACACCTACACACACACACACGTGTTCAAATTTCATTTTTACAAGGTGAGAAAATATTACACTACTGGCATGCGTTAAGTTGCTTGTTTATGAATATTTTTCGCTAAATTTATTTTTCGCGCATATTTCAGGATATTTCTGATGATAAAAAATAATAATTTACAAGTATTGATTCACAAGTTTTGAATCTATAGCTATGCAAAGTAGGCTCGAAACGCTACTTTCGAAAAATTATTTTTAAAATAACTTTGACCAAGAAGGGCGGATATAGCAACATGTTATATATTTGTAATCTACTCATGATTCCCTTTCATTTGATACACCACATGGCATGATTATTTTTTTTTTTGCCGCCATTTTGGACTTCAGGAACAAGGAGTAATTTTTTGAACTGCTAATAGCGATTTTCGGATTCAGCGATGTCCAAAACCCCCGAAAAGCATTATTAACAACTTGTTACAAGATTTGCCTCTCACCTCAAAAACTAGAGCGATATATCAATTTCTTTCCTAGTCTATTGCAGGCATGCGAAAACATCCCACTTAAATTAAGCTGACTTGACAGCTGCGCTCTTATTTTAGATATCATTCATTCAAAATTAGATTCATTCAACTTCCATCCTTTTTGATTCCTATATGAATGAAAAAGACCAGCTTAAATTTGAGCCCAATTTTCTAAACAAAGATTTCGGTAGAATCTACATTTAATTTCAAACAAATTCTGTTTAATTGATTTCATAACATCTATATTCCATGGATCCTATTTGATACACATTTCTTAAACTATATTTACATTCACTAATGTATCATTTTAATGATTTAACGACCTTCAATAAATCAATTCAATAAGGTCTGTTTTCCACATTCTATATCACGATGGAAAGTATTCCATCTGATTGTTGTGTATGGAAAATAATATCGTCTCAAGACATCAAAGCTCATTAGTACTCATAAAAAAAACAAGCTTATTTATCTTAAGACTGACTTTAAAACTGATCTCATCAATACGGTGAGAACTTTCTAGCGCTCACTCTCTTGTTCCATTCACCCAGTGCGTGTTAAGTTTTGGGTCCAATAATAAATCCCAATTTAATTAATCTTGGTGTTTATTTTAATATATAAAACATACTAATCACTGTTCCAAGGTATGGAATGGGTGCGCCCTCTTGGGTGCAAATAAACTTGGTAATCGTTAGCACTCTTGCGAAAGTGTTTGTTTGTCCTTCTTCCACACTGAAATTAACCTATTGATTGACCAGATTTTTTACACAGATATAAATTGAGGCTTTGGGCGATTGTGCACTACAAGGAATTTTACTGTCCGGCAGTCCGATTTTTTACGGTCCGATATGGCACGCCATATAATGTATATACTAGTTTGTGCACTATACGTAATTTTACCGTCCGACATTTTACTTTCCCCCATTCTGGAACCGGAATAATTTCCGGAGTAATTTCGCGTGGGTGGCGTGTAGTTTCAAAGACAGAGCTACCCTAAACTGAGGCGTATCATCCGAGTAAAGACGGACAAGTGCACAAGCCAATCATCCGTTTTTTTTCATGCCACTTCGGACCGTAAAAAATCGGATGTTCGGACAGTAAAATTCCTTGTAGTGCACAATCGCCCTTTGAGGCCCAAAGAGTGAGATAAGCTACCTTTTTTACGAGGGAAAAAAACAGCACGCATTGTATTAAATTTGAGTTTTGAATAGTTTTTATTCTTATTTTAAGAGGGTAGTTCTGTTATTATGTCGCGTTTTGACACCTCGAGTTTCTCACGCATGCAACCCTGCTCGGATCTTCCGAGAGCGAGATCTTCGTCTTGTTGATCTCTTGCACCTTATCTGACACCACCAAAGGTAGCTGTGTGTGAGGGAGAGGGAGATATGAGTGTGTCTCACTCTCACCTTGAGCACATCGGACCAGGCCTTGATGCGGCGCAGGAAGATGACGGCCTGCTTCGTCTTGTTGATCTCTTGCACCTTATCTGACACCACCAAAGGTAGCTCCGGAAT
>CAOKYR010000246.1:0-24225 GCA_948473455.1 Teleiodes luculella | reverse complement strand
GGTCACGTATGGTGACTAGAGATGGGCACGTACCCAGGTATTTACCCAACCACCCGGTAAATACCCGTATCTACCCGGTAAATACCCATATCTACCCAAATCAGTGGGTAGATTGAATTCAATAATTTGTTCTAGCATTATTTTGTTTGTTTATGCGCCGATTTCGATGAAACTCGGTTTGTAGCACTATTTTGACAAGGAAAATAGAATGCAATAAAGAAATTTACAAAAATCCAAGATGGCGGCCAACTTTTTAGTTTATAGACTGATTTCGATGAAACTCGGTTTGTGACTATAGATGGGCAACGACCCGGGTTATAACCCTCATGAGAGTAATAACCCATTATCGCCCGGGTTAAAACCCAAACAGGTGGGCAAAAACTCAAATACACTAATAATGGTAATTCAAGTGTCTATTATTGCAATAAACATATGAATATACACGAAAAGCATAGTTTAATTTAAAAAAATAGCCTACTACACTCGTAACAAAGGTAACTGAAGATTTTACACTAAATTATCCCTACTTATATTATAAATTTATGCAAAAGGAACTGTGTCAGTCTGTTTGTTACGCTTCCACGCCAAAACCACTGAACCGATTTTGATGAAACTTGGTACAGAACCAGAATAGACCTTGGGGAAGGACAAAGGCTACCTTTTACCGCGGTAAATTACCTTTTTCCCACGGGAAAAATGATAGCGCAGGAGGAAAGTCTCGATGAAACTTGGCACAGAGATAGAACGGACCTAGGGGATGGATATAGGCTGCCTTTTACCGCGGGAAAATACATCATTCCCACGGGAAAAATGGTAGAGAGGGCGGATTATTTTGATGAAACTTGGTACAGAGATAGAATAGAACTTAGGAAGGATATATTCGTGTAGTTTTGAACTTTTTTGTTTTTAGCCTAAAAAATGACGAATAATAATTTGAGGTCAGAATTGGAAAAAATGGCCGATATTTTGATATTATTGCTTTTCAAATGATTGCTTTGAAAGTCGATATCTAAGGCTCCCAGTGGTGTCCAATGATTAATCTGAGGTAAAAAATGGTAAAAATGCCCGCCAGTACCTATGTACATTTTTGTTTCTGAACGGATTGCTTTCAAAATTGATATCTGCGGTCCCCAGTGGTGTCAAATGACGAACCTGAGATCAAAGTCGGTAAAAATGGCTGCCATTTTAAACTATTTTGTTTCTCAACGGATTGATTTCAAAATTGATATCTAAGGTCCCCAGTGGTCTCCGATGACGAATCTGAGGTCAAAATTGGAAAAAATGGCCGCCATTTTGAACTATTTCTTTCTGAACTAATTACTTTCTTAATCGATATCGGATAGTATTTAACCGTACCTCAAATTATTCTCTTGTTCCACCTAAATATCTTCACCAAATTATACTCTTGTTCCACCTTATATACTAATTGTGCACCAAAATAATATGCAAACTTGAGACTTCTTGAGTTAATCAACATTGAAAAATTCAAAACTACAGCGGTCGCCGGCCACTGCCCCGGCACGCTCGCTCCGCTCGCTCGGCTCCCTTCGCTCTGTTATTGACATCAGTCTAACCTAACCTAACCAACCGATTCGATTCTGGGTATATTTGGTTTTTTTTTACCGGGGGGCTGCGCCCCCCGAACCCCCCCGTTCCCCCGCTTCGTTTCAAGATTAGTATTTTTAGTGCACGAATAATATATTTGTTGTAAGATTCGATTTTTTGGTTTTTCGATTTTTTGGTTAACAGAAAATTATTTTCCATCGATATCTAGGGTCCCCCAGTGGCGTCACATGATGAATCTGAGGTTGAAATTGGAAAAAAGGCCACCATTTTGAAGTTCTTTGTTTCTGAACGAATTGCTTTCATAATCGATATCTAGGGTCCCCAGTGGCGTCACATGATGAATCTGAGGTCGAAATTGGAAAAAAATGGCCGCCATTTTGAACTTTTTTCTTTTTGAACGAATTGTTTTCAAAATTGATAACTAGGGTGTGACCGATGAAGAATCTAAGGTCAAAATTGAAGAAATGGCTGCCATTTTGAACTTCTTTTTTTCTGAACGAATTGCTTTCAAAATCGATGGGTCCCCAAAGTTATTCAATAACGAATCTGACGTTAGACTTGAAAAAATAGCCGCCATTTCAAACTTTTTTGCTAGATTTTCATTCCCAGTAGTCTCTAGACTCTAAGGGCCTGGCCACAGCTTCGCGCGTCGGCTGCGGCGGCGGCGACCAGCGGAATGTTGCCAGTGACACATAGTCAAAATTAACATGAGAGAACTAAAAAAATTTTTCATTTCTAAAACCCGCTAGAAAAATGTACCACCGAAATCAAGAAACTGTTTTAAAGGCGTGAAATTACCCAACTTTTACAAAAAACTTTCAAAATTCATGCAAAAAGTAACGTTTATCTTATTTTACTTAGAAAACGACTTTAACACTGTAATGTAGCACAAATAAGATTAAAAATACGTAAAAGTAACGTTTTAACTCATATGACGCAAAGTGCTCCAAAATATCGTAAAATGTTACAATACTAACGTTCTGGCAAGTTTTGCGCCGCAAGTCGCCGCCGCCGCCGCCGCCGCCGCCGACGCGCGAAGCTGTGGCCAGGGGGTATCAAATCTGACGTCAGAATAAAATTTTCCCAACCCCCACACTAAGAAAAGAAAGTACAAAAAAGCAGCCATTTTTTCAATTTTGACCGAAGATTCGTCACCGAACACTACTAGGGACCCTTGATATCAACTTTGGAAGTAATCCATTCAGAAACAAAAAAGCTCAAAATGGTGGCCATTTTTTCAATTTTGACCTCAGTTTCTGCATCAAACACCACTGGGAACCCTAGATATCTATTTTGGAAGCAATCGGTTCAGAAACGAAAGAGTTCAAAATAGCGGCCATTTTTTCCAACTTTGCTCTCAGATTCGTCATCGGACACCACTGGGGACCCTAGATATCAATTTTGTAAGCGATCCGTTCAGTAACAAAAAAGTTGAAAATAGCGACAATTTTTTTCCAATTTCGTCCTCAGTTTCGTCATCGGAGACCACTGGGGACCCTAGATATCAATTTTGAGAGCACCGTTCACAAACAAAAAAGTTCAAAACGGCGGCCATTTTATTCTAATTTTGACCTCAGTTTCGTCATTGGACATCACTGGGTAGAACCCTAGACATTAATTTTGAAAGCAATCGGTTCAAAAGCCAATAAGGTTTTAATTAAATTTATAAGCGGTATAAGGTAGCCTTTATATATCCTGAAGGTCTATACTAGCTACCTCTGTGCCAAGTGTCAGCAAAACTTTTGAAGTGCGCCACTATTTTTCCCATGGGAATATTTTTTTCCTGCGGTAAAAGGTAACTTTCCATCCCCAGGATATATTCTATCTTATTGCCAAGTTTCATAAAAACTTTTTCGCCCCTCAGCTTCGTTTTTCCCGTGGGAATTAGATATTTTCCCGCAGTAAAAGTTAGCCTATGTCCTTTCCCAAGGTCTATTCTATCTCTATACCAAGTTTCATCAAAGTAACTTAGCCCTGATTTGAGTATCATTGATATCAGCCCATAAACGAAAACAATGAAAATTATTGCGATTTTTAACATTGAACTTTTCAATTTGAAGCGGCGCTAAACTGATGCCGAGTTTGTATGTGTGACTAATTATCATAAATTAACAAATCCGATTGTTTTTTTCTTCATTTTTCATATTTCTGAGTTTTTGCCCACCAAAAAAGTAGATAATGGGTTATTACTCGGTCTTTGGGTTTTAACCCAGTTATAACCCGGGCGGAATGAAACGGGCAAAAACTATTGCCCATCTCTATGTGACACTATTTTGACAAGGAAATTAGAATGCTATGTGAAAATTATCAAAAATCCAAGATGGCGGTCAACTTTTCTGTTTATGGGCCGATTTAGGTGAATCTCAGTTTGAAACATTATTTTAGCAAAGAAGTTAGAATAAAATGTCAAAATCTACAAAAATCCAAGATAACAGCTAACTTGCTTGTTTATGGACTGATTTTGATGAAACTTGGTTTGTTACATGTATATCTTTTGACTAGAAACTGAATGAAATGTCAAAATTGTCAAAAATTCAAGATGGTGGTTAACTTTTTTGTTTATAGAGTGATTTAGATTAAACTTGGTTTATAACACTATTTTCACAAGGAAATTACAATCCAATGTCAAAATTGACAAAAATCCAAGATGGGGGCCAAATTTTTTGTTTACAGACTTATTTAGATGAAACTCTGTTTGTAACAAAAATTTTTCGAGGGAATTAGAATGCAATGTCAAAATTGACAAAAATTCAAGATGGCGGCCAACTTTTTTGTTTATAGACCGATTTGGATGAAACTCGGTTTGTACCACTATTTTGTCAAGGGAATTTGAATGCAATGTAAAAATTTACAAAAATCCAAGATGGCGGCCAACTTTTTTGTTTATAAACTGATTTCGATGAAACTCGGTTTGTGACACTATTTTGACTAGGAAATTAGAATGCTATGTAAAAAAATTTAAAAATTCAAGATGGTGGCAAACTTTTTTATTTATAGAGTGATTTAGTTCAAACTTGGTTTATAACACTATTTTGACAAGGAAATTAGAATCCAATCTCAAAATTGACAAAAATCCAAGATGGGGGCTAACTTTTTTGTTTATGGATAGATTTCGATGAAACTCGGTTTGTTACACTATTTTGGCAAGCAAATTAGAATGCAATGTAAATATTACAAAAATCCAAGATTGTGGCTAACTTTTTCGTTTGCTGATTTCGATGGAACTCGATTTGGAACACTATTTTGTCAAGGGAATTAGAATGCACCTTCAAAATTGAAAAAAAATCAAGACGATGCCTAACTTTTTTGTTTATAAACTGATCTAGATGAAACTTGGTTTGTAAGACTATTTTGACAAAGAAAATTCGAATAGAATATCGAAATTGTCAAAAATCGAAGATGAGAGCCAACTTTTAAGTTTATGAACGGATTCCGATGGAACTCGTCACTATTTTGGGGAGAAAAGTATAATGCAATGTAAAAATTCACAAATATCTAAGTTGACGTCTAACATTTTGTTTATGTTCGGATTTCGATGAAACTCGGTTTTACAACACAATTTTAGAACAAAAATAAATAAAAAAGTCCTAACAAATTGGTCTAACTTTGCTTCAGTATTTCGAAGAGCTCAGTAATTATGTCTCGAACAATGAAGCACCATGTCTGAGGAGGACTGTAGAACGCTGGTATTTAGAATTCCAGAGTTCTGGATTTGGAAATAGGGAAATAACAAAGTTAGATTTCTTTTGAATGATAATACATTTTTCTTCTCATTTTCTAGTTAAATTAGTGTTACAAACCGAATTCCTTCGAAATCAGTCTAAAAACTAAAATTGTTGCCGCCGATATAGATTTATGACATTTTTACGATGCATACCAATGTTCTAGCTAAAATAGTAGGTACTACAAACCAAAATTAATAGAAATCAGTCCGTAAACATACACATAAACGAACCTGACGACAAAATCACTGATGGAGTTAAAGCAGCCAAAGAATTAAGATTAGGTACACCTAACAGAATGCCCTTCTGGTAGCGAATACCCTTCAGGTAACAACGCCCGTACCCGCCGGCGGGGGCACGGCCCTAACCAAAATCAGAATTGATAATCAGAGACGGAGCCACTCAGGCGTCGTCTCCTTCACGATGTTTTTCAATATCAACGCGCTAGCCGTGGTCCGAGGCTCCCTTGAGCCGCCCCTAGACGCGTTGGTATGACTTTTTTTGGGGTAGAGTCTTCCGCTTCCCCGCAAGTCCGATGAAGCTTGATCCGTCGTACTTTTTCGACTCAAGCATAGATCAATTAAAAAAAGAAAAATAATTGCATTACCTATAAATTTGTTACCAAAATTGCCAAAGTTACGCTGAAATCATGGATGTTAAAAATTTTTTACATTGCATTCTAATTTGCTTGCCAAAATAGTGTAACAAACCGAGTTTCATCGAAATCTATCCATAAACAAAAAAGTTAGCAAAAAATTGGGCCCCCATCTTGGATTTTTGTCAATTTTAAGATTGGATTCTAATTTCCTTGTCAAAATAGTGTTATAAACCAAGTTTGAACTAAATCACTCTATAAATAAAAAAGTTTGCCACCAAGAATTGAATTTTTAATTTTTTTTACATAGCATTCTAATTTCCTAGTCAAAATAGTGTCACAAACCGAGTTTCATCGAAATCAGTGTTTAAACAAAAAAGTTGGCCGCCATCTTGGATTTTTGCAAAATTTTACATTGCATTCAAATTCCCTTGACAAAATAGTGGTACAAACCGAGTTTCATCCAAATCGGTCTGTAAACAAAAAAGTTGGCCGCCATCTTGAATTTTTGTCAATTTTGACATTGCATTCTAATTCCCTCGAAAAAATTGTGTTACAAACAGAGTTTCATCTAAATAAGTCTGTAAACAAAAAATTTGGCCCCCATCTTGGATTTTTGTCAATTTTGACATTGGATTGTAATTTCCTTGTGAAAATAGTGTTATAAACCAAGTTTAATCTAAATCACTCTATAAACAAAAAAGTTAACCACCATCTTGAATTTTTGTCAATTTTGACATTGCATTCAGTTTCTAGTCAAAAGATATACATGTAACAAACCAAGTTTCATCAAAATCAGTCCATAAACAAGCAAGTTAGCTGTCATCTTGGATTTTTGTAGATTTTGACATTTTATTCTAACTTCTATGCTAAAATAATGTTTCAAACTGAGATTCACCTAAATCGGCCCATAAACAGAAAAGTTGACCGCCATCTTGGATTTTTGATAATTTTCACATAGCATTCTAATTTCCTTGTCAAAATAGTGTCACAAACCGAGTTTCATCGAAATCAGTCTATAAACTAAAAAGTTGGCCGCCATCTTGGATTTTTGTAAATTTCTTTATTGCATTCTATTTTCCTTGCCAAAATAGTGCTACAAACCGAGTTTCATCGAAATCGGCGCATAAACAAACAAAATAATGCTAGAACAAATTATTGAATTCAATCTACCCACTGATTTGGGTAGATATGGGTATTTACCGGGTAGATACGGGTATTTACCGGGTGGTTGGGTAAATACCTGGGTACGTGCCCATCTCTATTCAGGCCTCGACGACTGCTTAAGGCTTAATGCATTTGCCTGTTCACTCACAATAGGGTGGAATGAAAAAAAGAAAAGAACTCTGTGGTCCGGTATTTTCCTTTTTGCAGCATCTGTCAACTTCTGTCAGTCAGTCTATTTTATGAGAAAGAGAGAAATTTCCTTTCGAGTTTCGATTGATCTACAAGTGTATGGTGTTCGCCCCATTGCTATACAGAATTTCCAGTTTTCTGTGTAAATTTAATATTTAATTCACTACAATTTCGTTTTTCTGCGTGGTATATTCGTGCACTTTGATCGTACCAGACCCGAAGGCCGAAAACTTAAACGTTGGTAAATATTTCTTATTTTTTCCCTTTTATTGATTCTTATTGTTACAAATAAATAGTTTTACAACTTGACTCTCTGACCGAATATCTGATACTTAACTCCTACGCTCTAAAGATTTATCCAATAGGCATTTCTCAGTTTAGGGTATTTCATAATTCCTTGTCTTCTACCTATTCAACTTGGTACCTACACAAGTAAGTACTTGCATTTTTGCCACATAGATGCTGCTGTTGCCTAAGTAAAGTACCTATACTCGTTTTGGTTGCTATTCATTTCCAAGAACAATAGAATGGTATAAACAAATGCACAGTAGGTACCATAGTAATTGCACAATAGTAAAATTTCTTACTATAGATTGTTCTAGACCTGATTTCATGGAACCTGCCTAAATATCTAGATAGTTGTTCAACAGGCTTACTAAAATTGTTTTACTGTATTTTATGATTTATATGTATTTTAATCCTGATGTTTTGATGTACTGCATTCATACTTGCACACACATATTGTACATAGAACTAACGGCCTTCTAGGATGAAAGGTTATTTTACTTATTTTACTGGAAGGTGTAGTGTGGGTATGCTCTGTACAAGATGGACTGATGATTGGTGAGTTTTGGGAAGCCACTGGATGCGGGCAGTGGAAGACTGTTTATTGTGGCAATATTTGGTGAAGTCATTGGAGGGTTTGAAAGGATAATTATTATTGATAATAACAAAAACTATGCTCATGAAAGTGAATTGTATTCAAATGTGTATTTCCGCACATGTGTATATTTGAATGCATGAAGTAGCAAAGTCAAAGTGTCCTGGGACTTCCCCTTTCAAGAAAAAATCTGTTTGGATTATGCAAAGGTGTAAAGTGGGGAAATAATTTTCTTTTTGGTACCTATTTATTTTTATTAAATCAGTTCATTGCAGCATTATTAACACTGTCGACAAAGTAATATTGTTGTGTTGTATGTGTATGTACCTTACTATACATTATAATATTATAGCTACAAATTTGACTGGTTTTTAGCAAAACAGTCAGTGAAGTTGAATATAAATTCTTTTTTTTTTGTTTCAGATAAACCATGGGCAAAGGTAAGTGAAATAAAGATGAGGCATTACGAAGCATTAACTTAGCAACAACAGACACACACACACACACACACACACACACACACACACACACACACACACACACACACACACACACACCTTACAAACATGCAATAATGAATACCACAAAGTATTACCAGTCCAAACAGTAGTCAACTCGAGGCAAAGTGGGCGACGCGGCCGCGCTCCAGCCATCGCCGCAACTTGGCTTACTATAGGAAAGAAGGCAGTCGCGAGCAACGAACGCATGACGTGCGGGTTTTTTTTTTGCGAAATCACAATAATTGTTTTACTTATAATGGCACTAACACACACAATATACAGGGCGTCCCACGGCTATGCCACATGGAGGGGAAGTACCTTAAATTTTGTAGATAGAACATTTTACTGAAAGAAGACATTATTTTATTTCTAAAAACTATTAAAACTACATTCATAATTTTTTTAATAATAACATGGTTGAACCGGGAATCGAACCCGCTATACGAGAAAAAAAAATATCCTGTAGTTTTATCATACCGATCGAAAGGCTTCGTCATAAGGGTTATTTTTTGCTAAATAACATAGTGTCAGAAATAAAAGGAAGACTATGTATTTTAACATTTTTATTACAAAATTTATCAATTTTATCAAATTATTCTCAAAATGACCCACCCCCACGTTGTTGAATACAAAGTCGCATTCTTTTAATTATTTCACTCCCTGTCGATTTTTTTATCTTGTTGTGGTGGATATTTAGAATAATACGTCTAAGTTCTGTTTGTAGCGCGTGGACACTTTCATACCGGTTCTTGTAAACTAAATTTTTTACATAACCCCATAAAAAATATGTAACGTGGTTAGATCTGGCGATCTCGGCGGCCACATCAAATGTTAAAATTCATAGTCTTCCTTTTATTTCTGACACTATGTTATTTAGCAAAAAATAATCCTTATGATGAAGCCTTTCGATTGGTATGATAAAACTACAGGATGGTTTTTTTTTCTCGTGTAGCGGGTTCGATTCCCGGCTCAACCATGTAATTATTACAAAATGTATGAATGCAGTTTTGATAGTTTTTAGAAATAAAATAATGTCTTCTTTCAGTAAAATGTTCTACCTACAATATTTAAGGTACTTTCCCTCCATGTGGCATAGCCGTGGGACGCCCTGTATATATTATGTAGTTTCATTTCGTATTTTGTGACAAACCCTTCTGTATTGCTGTCTGGCCGCGCTCGGTGGCGGCATCGTGCGACTTCAAAGGCGTTTGACCACTGTATGGACTGTTAACTCTGTCACGAAATCGTATCTTTCTCACGAAATTCCCTTTCCTTGCTGAATCATGGAGAATTTTTTGCTGGTAAACTTAATTAGTAGTTTTTTTTATTACCTACATAAACTATAATTAATTTCTATTTATAAATGAAAGAGTGGTTCTATGGTCTTCTTACACTGACGATAAGCCTTCTAGGAGCCACCTGCCCCTAGTTTTTTTATAACAAAATTATTATCAAAATATATATTTTTTTATTAATCAAGACATACTTTCTTTTTAATAACAACACAAGAAAAAGGTGGCGTAAATATTGAAATAGTTCTCATAAAATTGTATTAAATTATGTCTATGTCTATAATTTAAGGTAAAAAGAACAAGAAAAAGGAGACAGGGGCTAAAACAGAAGAGTCGGAATCTGCCACTGTTGTTGACACTCAACCTTCCACGTCTGCGGCAACTGAAGCTGCTGCTCCTACAAGTGAAGAGTCTACAGTACCGCCAGCATCACAACCTGCTGTACAGCCAGAGGAGGAGGAAGATGATGGTGGTGGTCTGGGATTAGGGAAAAGCAAGAATAGGAAAAAGAAGAAGCCTAAGCCTGCTGCTGCTGCCGCCCCTGCATCAAAAGAAAGTACTCCTGCTCCTGCAGTTGTTCAGAGTGCAGCAGGACAACAATCAGCTGGACTGGCACCGGCTGAGCCTCCCAAATCATGGGCGAAATGGGGAGAAAAACCTGATTCGGCAGCAAGCGTTCCCCCTAGAGAACCAGTTCAACCGCGAATGACGCAACAACCACCTCCCGTCGCGACATATGCTGCCCCTCAACCTCCATCTCACCCATCTACAGCTCCACCTGGATTCACAGGTCATCCATCATTTTCTCAAATTCCGCCCGATGTACAAACTCAACCAAGGTCCGAATTTCCTGGACTAGGTCAACGACCGACGTCGACGCCTGGTCGGGGTGGTCCACCGCAAGGCTTTGGGCCTTCGCAGCAACAGGGCGCTGGACGAGGACGCGGACGTGGTTGGGGACAGGATACTCCTCAACAAAGGCCTCAGCCAACTCCATCCTTTCCACCACAATCCCAGCCAACTCCATCTTTTCCGCCACAACCCCAGCCAACTGCATTCTTTCCACCACAATCCCAGCCAGCTCCTTCGGCTCAGCCTCGAAGCCAGCCTGCTCCTGCCGCTTCGGTTCCACACGTAGTGTCTAGTGAAGGTGATGCTCGCAAGCGAGATGATGCGCGCCCGTTCAAGATACCAGACAAAATCATTGGAAAACGTGTGCAGGCCAAACCAATCAAAGTTCTGGCTAATTACCTGCCAATGACCATAAAACCATTGCAGATTGTAAGTATTAGAAACATACCTCATATGATTGTTTAAACTTTTCATATTTTTAAGTTTATTTATTAATTTTGTTTTTTTCTTTGCAGTATCGTTACGACGTTTCATTCAAGCCAGATAAACCTAAAAAAATGATTCCTAAAGCGTTTATTGCAGTTAAAGGCAAGCATTTCGCTAGGTCGCTCATAGCATTTGATCAAATGAAAAACTGTTATTCACTAGAGCCTTTGCCAAAAGTGTCACAAACTGACAGATTTGTAACACAGGTAAGTCGTATTTTTCTGAATTTTTACCTCTGTTAGGTCTGTAAGGATCTATTAATTTAACATCATGTTCACTGTACATGGTATGATAGTAGGTATGCGATCAAATTCGTATGAGTTTAATTTTGAGGCCAGTTTAATACAAATAATTTGGCGCCAAATACAGCGCCGTTCTGTTTTTGACATACCTAGTGTCACTCTCACTGTTAAAAGCTGGCACACCGGATGCGTCTATGCTTACGTGTACGCACACGTAAGCATGGACGCGCACTTACCTACTACTGAGTTTAATGTATGGAACTAGACGTCTACACGCACGTCTATGTACATAGACGTCTATGTGCGTTGTTGTTGTATGTTGCATGCAATATCAGTATGCATTATTCTGGTCGCAGTAAAATAATGTATCGTTTCTGTTTTAGGCTGAAATACTGGATAACAATGGTAGAATGATGAAGTTTGAAGTTTCGTTCAAAGCAACCGGAATCGTCAAGTTAAATGACATAATAGAGTAAGTACTATATGTATAATAGGCGGTGGTTTTGCCTAAACAGGAAGTAAAAATAAATATTATTCATTAATCTCAAATAAGTTATACAAGTGATTGATTAATTAAGCTTAAACAATAATTATGACTTATAATCGGTATTCATAGGTTGACTTAAGTTTACACGGAGCTGCATAATAGTTAATCATCAATTAAGAGAGAGTCAATGGAAAGCCTAAGAATCGAATACGGCGGATAAAAAAACAAGAACGGTGAGCCGTCACGGGACGCCTGGCTGATGTGAAACATCGAAAGTAAAGTTAGTTTGTGATTTCTTCAAGTGGTATTACACGTATCTGCTAGATGGCGTAGTACAAGATGTATTATACGAATATACACTTTATTAGTGGTACTTAGATAATAGTTTCCTTTAGTGAATATAGGATGGAGATCGACGCCTGCTCGCCACGGTCGCCACGCCAATAATCAATTTTACCCCTCGCCTATAGATATTTCACATCCAAATTCTTGCTTTCAGGTACATGAAAAACCGCGGTACTTCTTTGTGTCCGCCTACTGAGGCGATACAGTGCGTGGACGTTATTTTGAGACAAGGAACCCTTGAGAATTATATCAAGGTAAAAATTATTTGAAAATTACTAAATTGCTTAATAAATTTCTTCTATCCCCTTATAAGTGAGTAAACATTATCGTGCGGGGTAGGCGTTGTTCCTTTATAATTTGATCTGGTTACACGACACTAGAAAAAGTCACGAAGTTCATTCATTCATGGTTTGGCAAAAAAAGCCTTGATTCGAAATCTTGCTTCTCAAAAATATCTTTGAGTTAGATCATGATAGCATGACATAACATTGATTTGGCGTCCCTACTTCTTTGTAAACTTTTGGTCAAGCTGTATACAGACTACTAACTATAGTAAGTACCTACATGGGGTAAGTCCAGACATAAGTGAGATGTCCGTATTTGATCCTTTTTACCCACAATCACAATATATCAGTACTGACCATGAATGAAAGACGAAACAAAACGAAATCGTCGGTTTATAATCATAATATAATATGCTTCGTTACATATTGCTTTTTGTAAATATGTTATGTATACTGAGATAACTTTTATTTTGTAATTTCGAAGCGATTCCATCTATTGCGTCACATAAGGGTTATTTTCCTAAAAAAACTTTTGTCTTATTTGTTACCAGGCTGGCCGGCAGTTCTTCAAGCGTCCGGAGCGCCCCATTAATCTTGGAGACGGGCTGGAAATGTGGACCGGACTGTTCCAGTCTGCAATATTTACAAGCCGACCATTCGTCAATATTGATGGTTTGTATTTAACGTGTAAACTTTACGTGCTCTGAGATGTAACACAAGGTAGAAATTGTTATTCTAAAGCCTGACCAAAGAAATAAAAAACCTGGTCTGGAGGCGCCATGTGTATATTTTTACGACTATGGCAACAATTTGCCTTATAAAATTAGTTCAATTGAAATTCCGCAATATAGTGAGGCTTTTCTATTTCTTTGGTCGGGCTTTATATTGTTAAAATATTTGTTTATACCTAAAGTCCTACTTTTGTACAAAACAGCTATCATGTACATCAGATTAGCTGGTTTTTTAGCGTAGCTGTACCGCTATATTGACCTGAGCTTTGAATATACTAATATGTGTTTTGTATTGTTTCGCAGTCGCTCACAAAGGATTCCCGATTAATCAGCCACTTATAAGCGCGATGCAGAATGATTTTAGATTGGAGTTAAACATGCCAGTGGAGAAACAAAGGGGAGGGGGCGTCGAAGCTTTCTTAACGTTTATTAAGAACCTTAGGGTAAGTAGCGTCTAAAACAGTATGTTTATGGTAGAATTTTCATATACAAATCTTATACTATGTTAATAAGTATCACTACATAGTATAAAATAAAGTCGCTTTCTCCGTCCCTATGTCCCTATGTCCCTATGTCCCTTTGTACGCTTAAATCTTTAAAACTACGCAACGGATTTTGATGCGGTTTTTTTTAATAGATAGAGTGATTCAAGAGGAAGGTTTATATGTATAATACATGCATAATATACTGAAGGATAACCCACAATAACCATTTTCCCGTGCGGAGCCGGGGCGGGTCGCTAGTCATTAATAAACTAAGGTCTATTTTTTTATTAGATAAAGCGAACTGACAGCGCTGTTTTTTTAATGTTGCACGCTTAGCCCCTAGGGTTCCGACGTGAATCATTGAACTGAACTTGACTTGGAAATATCAACAGCTTAAATCTAGAGATTTTAGCGGCCATGCCGGTATCACAGGATACCAAATAGTAGTCCCTACAGAAGCTGCACTAGGCGACATAATTCATATAAATTGCAACCCTAGTTTTGTTATAATAAAGTGCAATTCAGATCGTACGGTGCTAGGCGAAAAGAAGTAGTTGCTGCATCTCTCTCTCTCGCGTATTGCGCCACTCTACTAACACGTTTAGGGAATGGGGAATCGCTCCGCACGCGGCCCGAGACCGCTCGGCCGGGCGGTAGGTAGTTATAGCGCGCAAGTACATGGAGTGACGGAGGCCTGCCGGTATTGAGTCCAATAATATTACTAATGTCTGACTGGTGAACAGGTGATGGCTATGATCGGGGGAGATTCTTCCAATTCTGGGCAACAGCGCGAGTTCATCTGTAACGAGCTGGTTGACCCCCCATCGAGGATCTCGTTCATGATGACTGACCACGCCACGGGAAAGGAAAGGCAGATGACCGTGGCCGATTATTTCGCAAGGGAAAAACGAGTCAAGTAAGTATCACTACATAGTATAAAACAAAGTCGCTTTCTCTGTCCCTATATCCCTATGTATGCTTAAATCTTTAAAACTACGCAACGGATTTTGATGCGGTTTCTTTTAATAGATAGAGTGATTCAAGAGTAAGGTTTATATGTATACTACATGCATAATATACTTAGGGATAACCCACAATAACCATTTTCCTGTGCGAAGCCAAGGCGGGTCGCTAGTATAAAATACCTATACATCATTACACATAATCATCATCATCATGTCCTCCACACCGTATCCAGAGACGGCGACTCCAAAGTCCATGTAGGGTTGTTGCCGTTGTAGTTGACCCTGATGTAACCAGGGATTACAAGTGTAAGTAAGACCATCCCATGTCTTCCTTTGGGTGCCGTAGAAGGCGCTTTAGACGCCGTGTTATCCTAGAATTAGAATAGGACCATGCCATATCTTCCATTGGGTGTAGTAGAAGGCGCCAAAGACGCTGTGTTATCCTAGAATTAGAATAGGACCATCCCATATCTTCCATTTGGTGTAGTAGAAAGACGCCGTGTGATCCTGGAATTAGAACCATTCCATGTCTTCCTTTGAGTGCCGTGCCATAGAAGGCGCCTTAGACGCCGCCGTGTGATCCCGGAATTAGAATAGGACCATCCCATATCCCACCTCAAATATCTTATTTTGGGCTGTATTTTGAGTTGATTTGTATGTTATTTGTTCGCAGCTTACGATACCCCAACCTTAACTGTATGTGGGTTGGGCCACGAGATAAGAAGATTTATTATCCGCTGGAACTACTCACCGTTTCTTACGGACAAGTAAGTTGTTATATTTGTATATAAATATTTTTGCCAGTTTACTTGTATGCTGTCACTAAAAACCGTTGAGTGTTTAAAAAATTGGTAGTAGCGAAAATTATCTATGAGACTTTTCGTGTGTGTGCATTGTGTGAATGCACGTTATAGACGAAATTATTTGGGCTATACATACATATAGCTTGGCCATTAAGTGTAGAAATTAATTAAAGAGGAACTAAAATGTTTCCGCAAATGACAACACCAAATCTGTTGTCAAACGTCAGTCGATTTGTCAAAATTCAAAGAATTTTTGACTCATTCGACATTTGTTTGTGATTTCTGGATAAATATACGTTTTAGTCAGTGAATTGTTATCAGAAATGGGTAAAACGATAAAAAGTGGCACCAGAGAAGTCATATATAACGTTTTTAAAAGATGTTTGGCGGAATATCATGCCGGGAAACTTTTCACAGAATTGGATGACCTTTACAAACGAGTTGCTTCTATGACAGGTATTTATACACTCTAATTCTATATAAAATACGTAGTTCGCGATATAAATTACAATAATTGTTAGTTAAATAATTAAGCAAAATCACGACATCGATGTTTTCTACGGATTAATCTAATTTGTGAGGTTATGTTTACATTCGAGAAAAGAAGATTTATATATAGCGCGACTGCATAATTTTGGTCGTTACACACTACATTATAATGTTTTATTTTGATTACAGGAAAATCGGAAAGTACTGTTCGACGCTTGATTGATGAAGGGCACAAAAGCGGTGGCAAGTTTTCAAAGCCTGCAAAGCATAGATTAGGCCGCCCGAAAAATGAAATTGGATGACTTTTCAAGGAGGCCGTGAGAAATTAAGACAAATTTTACATGCCATAGGTTTTTCATATAAAATATGCTCTACGAATAGAGAAACGCTAATAGAAAAACAAATATAGCAGCAAAAAGAGAAAAATATTTGCACATCATGAAACAAAATAGGGATTTGCCTGTTGAACTCCAGAAACAAATAGTATACTATAAACTGGCCATTCATCAAAGGAAGATGGAGAGAAGTATTTTAGGAGTAAGATTGTCAGACAGAATATCTAATACAGAAATAAGAAAAACGAAAGTCACTGATGTACGCCAAAATATAAGAAATCTGAAATGGAAATGGGCTGGCACATGTAATCAGAATGGAATAAATGGACGAGTAAAAATAACTAACTGGATACCAAGAGACAAAAAAAGAAAAAGAGGCAGACCAAGGAAGCGCTGGGAAGATGTCTTCAAGGAAAAGTGTGGCCCGTACTGGTTCTCCATAGCGAGGGATAGAGAGGAATGGAGGAGACTGAGGGAGGCCTACACCGAACAGGCGACTTTCATAGAATGAAATAATAATGAAGGAATAAGAAATATTTTTTTACTAAGCATGCTAAATTAAAATAATAAATTTAATAATGCAATGCAATCTATGAAAGAATAAAGGCTCATTTTATTTTATTTTATTTCAGGTTAAAATAACCCATTTGTACAATAGTACCAATAATTTATAAAAACACATTAGTAGGAAAATAGCAAAACAAAATTAAATACCAAGTCATGTCATACATATAATAACAGAATGTTAGATTTCACTTTTTGTTCGCACTCTGGTGCACTTACAGCCAGTGTCTCAGCAATTTCGAATTATAAAAAAATACAAGTATCAAATTCATTAAGGTCCTAGTATAGATGTTGCCATGCAAACGATAGTAGCGCCCCCCTTTTTTGTCAACACTTTATGGTCAAGCGTTTAAGTGGCGCGCCTTAGCGAATACTTTTAAAGACATGGCCAGTCAACAGTTTTAAGCAACTTTCATAAAGAAACTTTTCTCTGAATTGGTAGAAATATTCTACACTCCCATAAAAAAAAACACGTTTTAATCGGACAATATGTATAGACAAGTCCATATATATATTTTTTATTTCCATTGAAAAAAAATCATTGGGCAAATTGATTATATTGATTAATTGTTCTTTTATTTTTTTCTGTGCAGTCACTAACACCCCGTAATATAAGATTGATAACTTTGTTCACGATCTTTATTATTTTCAGGCGATGAATAAGCAGTTGAACGACCGTCAGCTATCGACGATGGTTCGCGAAGCCGCCACGCCGCCTGACCAGCGGAAACGCAAGATCGAGGAAGTTATCCGAGACGTGAGCATTTGTAAACTTAGGGTGCTTCTACACGGTGCAAGTAACTTGCGCATGTTGAGTCAAATGACTTGCGCAAGTTACTTGCACCGTGTAGAAGCACTCTTATTTTGTAGCAAGAAGACATCTTGAATACATTCAGCGCGCCATCATGGCGGCAGCGGGAGGTGGGCGGTGTACGGCGAGAAGAAAAATAAAAAGACAAGCACTATGGAAGTTGGAGCTCGCGATCTCCAATTTAAGTGACATGAGTGCGGTTTGCGGGTGTCCTTTCTAGTACGCTAGACGAAGAAAGTATAGAAAGCCTGCTCTGGGGGCGCCATTTGTATATTTTTATGTTTATGGCAATAATTTCCATTTTAAAATTTGTTTCGTTGAAATTCCGCAATATGGCGAGGTTTTTTATTTCTCTGGTCGGGCTTTACAATTGTAGTTTCTATGTTTTATAGTCTTTGCCGAAGTGTTGCAAATGTTGAAAATCGTCTTTGCTGCGTGATTATTGTGCCCTATAATAATATAATGATTATTATATATATGTGTGATCATTATATAGGGCACAGAAGACGAAACGTCTTTCGTTAGTAGTACTTTATGTCTACCTATTCGTACACAAGGGAAATTCACCAGCCCTACAAACTAGTAAGACCATGGTCTAAGAAAACAAGGTCTTCCATTTGGACCACGTGACTGATATAACCTACGTCATTTTGCGCTGTTCATCCTTGTCTATTGACACGCATTCAACAAGGATGAACAGCGCAAGATGACGTAGGCTTGTGTCAGTCACGAGGTCCGAATGGAAGACCTTGTTTTCTTAGACCATGAGTAAGACGAAAGATGTTTTGTCTTCGTTTTTAACCCCCGACGAAAAAGAGGGGTGTTATAAGTTTGACGTGTGTATCAGTCTGTGGAATCGTAGCTCCTAAACGGATGCGCCGATTTTGATCTAGTTTTTTTTGTTTGCAAGGTGTCACAATCGAGAGTGTTCTTAGCTATGCTCCAAGAAAATATCTTCAGCCATTTGAAGATTATCAGCTTTTTTCTAGTTGTTGAAAGGATCAAGTAACCGTTTTGTGTCGGGGGTTATTACATTTTTTAATTTAGTGTTATGTTAGACTTGCCTCATCTGATCAAATCCTATACCTGTGCAGATGAACTACTCTCGGAACACATACTTCAAGCAGTTCGGTCTGGAGATCCAGGATAAGTTCCTGGAGGTGGAAGCGAAGGTGCTTGCTGCGCCGGAGCTGGACATCGGCGGACCGAGACCTGTCTTACCTTCGTAAGCTTTTTAACTATATGGGAGTGATTCACCAGAAAGGGACCTCAAGCACTGGGCGGTCACTCCATACAGAAAACGCGTTTTGACAAGCTACTTCTTTTTGAATATCAACTACAAGTCAATGGCGCTAGGCGCTATGTATAACACCACCGGCGGGGTGCGGGGCGTGGGGCGCTATATCGGGCGGGAAACTCATTTTGGCGCGGGGGGTGTTTCCTTTCTGTACGGGTCTGTACTATTATTTTCTTCTGTGCCTCAAGGGAAAAAAAAATATTTCGAGTGAATCTCGTTTAAAGTTTTGAGTCTTTTTTTTTTGTATTGACTGACCTGTTCTTGTGTCAAAATGGTACGACGGATCATGCTTCGCCGGACTTGCGGGGGAGCGGAAGGCTCTACCCCAGGTTTTGACTCGAAACTATTTTCGCTCACAAAAAAAAGACACTACGGCGTCTAAAAATATGGTGATTGGACCAAAACAAAGCTGTAAGACCACAGAATTCAAAAACAAAAAATCTACATATATTGCTTAAAACAATTTCTTCCAGTAAGCTTACAACGTAAGAAGCGACAAGCTCGAGAAGCTGTCTAACGAGACATATTGACAGGACTACTATGGCTCTAATGTTACTATGTCGCGTTAGTGAGCCTACAGGTAACCCTAATGAGTAGGAAACATTAAACAGATGATACTCAGTAACACTCTTATTATTAAGATGAATCTAACGATACCTCTCAAGTTGAAATCCACCTATGGCCTGTTTCATATAAATCCGGACAAAAGTTCATTGACCTCTTTTCTAGAAAGTTATTAAAAATAATGTAACGCCAAAATGTCTGGCAAGGTCACACGCTCACCCCGCCTTCTACTACGGTATACCAAATTACGTATTTTTCGATATCTTTGTACAAGTTTTATCGTATAGTTTGAAAAAAATGTGCGCATTGTATGCAGGCGTCAATGACCCTTTGTCCGGATTAATATGAAACAAACCATAGTTGTTTTAGAGTTAACCCTTAGTTTTGTGTGAACAGTAAAGGGCAGTGGCAGGCCAACCGTCTGCTGAAGCCAGAGCCCCTCGCCTCGTGGGCCATCATATCCATCGAGCTGGACGTGCAGAGGTGCGGCGGGGAAAACATCGTGTCCCTTGTAAGTTAGCAGTCGTGTCGTGTCGTGTCTTGTCAGTCAGAAGTGTGTCTGGATCGTAGCAAGTGAAAGTAAGTGGTCTCTGCCTACCCCTCCGGGAATGAGGCGTGACTGTATGAATGTATGTTTTGTAAGTTATGTTACCTTATCTTATCCTTTGGATATTGGGCTCAATTCTGCCGTGGCTGCTAAAATCTCTAAATTTAAGTTGTTGGTCTCTTTCATTCCTATAGGGATCGAAAAGGGTGGGGAGATGAATGAATTTAATTTTGAATGAATGATATTTAAAATAAGCAGCTCAGCTTAATTTAGTCCGGATGTTTTTAAATTCCTGCTAAATTACGCGTTAAATCGATGTTTGACGTGTCTAAATGTAGGTTCGCAATCATCTGTCCATTTTCGTTCTTAAGAACGTGAAAGAGACATAACAACTTAAATTTAGGTAATTTTGCGGCCACGTAGAAGTGAGCCCATTGTATTGTATTGCTCATGAATATGAAGAAACCACGCAGCGAATGTTAAAGTTCATTAAATCATTCAAAATTCAAAATGAAATATTCAAAATGATTTCATTTCATACGTCGATTTATTATAAGTGGTTTTTAATAAATTACATGATATAATCTCCGTTGAATTATAATTTGATTTGTGTTTTTTTTATGATCAGCTGAAGAGTAGCGGCCAGCAACTGGGCATGTCAGTTTCCGAGCCGTCCAAGAGGTACTACGGTATACCGATGAGGAAACTCCGGGAGGTTTTGTTCGATGCCCTCGACCAGCAGATCAAATTCCTCGTCATAATCGTGCCGACTAGAGGACGAGATTATTACCATGAGGTGAACTCACACACGTATAATTATTATCATCATCAGCTCAGCCTGTAGACGTCCATTGCTGGACTGCTGCCTCCCCCAAGGATCTCCACAATGATCGGTCCTGCGCTGCCCGCATCCAGCGACTTCCCGCGACCCTCACCAGATCGTCGGTCCACCTTGTGGGGGGCCTGCCCACACTACGGAATGCGCGATCATCGCAAGTTCGCGCGAATTTTACTCGTACGAACGTGCGATCAAACATATTGAAGTCGAATATTATGTGTCCTAATAGTCGACCGCGCGATAGAACGATTTCTTCATACATTTCACAATCGCGTAATCGCGTTCTATTAGGACAACGCCTACGTCTTCCCGCGGCGACGGCGGCGGCGGCTTCCGGAGATTTATTATACTTACAACAATATGCACAAAATAGTCTACTTTTTATTGCCTGTCCATTTGTTAACTTTGTATAAATTGATCTTGTGATTTGTATTGTTACTTTGAATAAACTTTTATTCTTTTCTATAATATACAGAGTATATTAAATGACGTACACAGTATTCCAAAATCCCTTCGGATCCGACATTTTTACGGACCCCGCTGATTGACGTAGCTAGTTATGCTGATCAATTCACTATAAGTAACCCCTATTCAAATATGGATAGTTTTCGAGAAAAAAATCTAAAGTACGCTCTTTCGGATAGGCATAGTATAAATGTATCTAACGTGAATTTGTCTATGGTATAGTAGCATTTTTGTAGAAGATATTTTAATCTTAAGCAAAAACTGGAATACTGATTCTCATTCAGGATTATTATATAATTCAATTGATCTATAATAATATGGACTAAAATACAAAAAAAAAAGGTTCAAAGAAGAAATATCACATGTAAAAGTCCTGAAATGTTGTTGTAGGTGAAAAAAATGGCGGAGAGGGATGTAGGTATTCTGACCCAGTGCATCAAGGAGCAAACAGCACAGCGCCGAATGAACCCACAGACTGCTAAAAATATTCTGCTCAAGGTAACTATATAGTTTTAACCTTATCTTAACCTATTTTATACATATTACTTTTGTTACCAGAGCTCTTGGCACAGAAGAAAATAATAGTACTAACCCGTACAGAAAGGACACTCACTCCCCCCCGCGCTACCCGCAGGCGCCATGGGACTCTACCAGGGGAGTTCGGGGGTGTTTTACATAGCGCCTAGCGCCATTGACCTGTAGTTGATATTCAGTTGTTATTCAAAAAGAAATAGCTTGTCAAAATGCGTTTTCTGTATGGAGTGACCGACCAGTGCTCTTGGAAGGCCCCTTTTAACAGTGTCATAGAAGATAATAATAGTACTAACCCGTACAGAAAGGACACTCACTCCCCCCCGCGCTACCCGCAGGCGCCATGGGACTCTACCAGGGGAGTTCGGGGGTGTTTTACATAGCGCCTAGCGCCATTGACCTGTAGTTGATATTCAGTTGTTATTCAAAAAGAAATAGCTTGTCAAAATGCGTTTTCTGTATGGAGTGACCGACCAGTGCTCTTGGAAGGCCCCTTTTAACAGTGTCATAGAAGATAATAATAGTACTACTAACCCGTACAGAAAGGACACTCACCCCCCCGCGCCAAAATGAGTTTCCGCCCGATATAGCGCCCCACGTCCTGCACCCCGCAGGCACCGCGGGACTCCGTCGGTGGTGTTTGGGGGTGTTTTAAATAGCAACTAGCGCCATTGACTTGTAGTTGATATTCAAAAAGAAGTAGCTTGTCAAAACGCGTTTTCTCTATGGAGTGACCGCCCAGTGACAGTGTGTGCATTCCGTTTGTAGGTGAACTCCAAGTTGATGGGCATCAACCAGGCCCTGGACAAGCGCAGCATGCCGCAGTGCCTCGCGCAGGGCGGCGTCATGGTGGTCGGCGCTGACGTCACACACCCCTCGCCCGAACAGGTCACTCACACACCTCTATACCACTAGCATTCATCAACCAGGCCCTGGACAAGCGCAGCATGCCGCAGTGCCTCGCGCAGGGCGGCGTCATGGTGGTCGGCGCTGACGTCACACACCCCTCGCCCGAACAGGTCACTCACACACCTCTATACCACTAGCATTCATCAACCAGGCCCTGGACAAGCGCAGCATGCCGCAGTGCCTCGCGCAGGGCGGCGTCATGGTGGTCGGCGCTGACGTCACACACCCCTCGCCCGAACAGGTCACTCACACACCTCTATACCACTAGCATTCATCAACCAGGCCCTGGACAAGCGCAGCATGCCGCAGTGCCTCGCGCAGGGCGGCGTCATGGTGGTCGGCGCTGACGTCACACACCCCTCGCCCGAACAGGTCACTCACACACCTCTATACCACTAGCATTCATCAACCAGGCCCTGGACAAGCGCAGCATGCCGCAGTGCCTCGCGCAGGGCGGCGTCATGGTGGTCGGCGCTGACGTCACACACCCCTCGCCCGAACAGGTCACTCACACACCTCTATACCACTAGCATTCATCAACCAGGCCCTGGACAAGCGCAGCATGCCGCAGTGCCTCGCGCAGGGCGGCGTCATGGTGGTCGGCGCTGACGTCACACACCCCTCGCCCGAACAGGTCACTCACACACCTCTATACCACTAGCATTCATCAACCAGGCCCTGGACAAGCGCAGCATGCCGCAGTGCCTCGCGCAGGGCGGCGTCATGGTGGTCGGCGCTGACGTCACACACCCCTCGCCCGAACAGGTCACTCACACACCTCTATACCACTAGCATTCATCAACCAGGCCCTGGACAAGCGCAGCATGCCGCAGTGCCTCGCGCAGGGCGGCGTCATGGTGGTCGGCGCTGACGTCACACACCCCTCGCCCGAACAGGTCACTCACACACCTCTATACCACTAGCATTCATCAACCAGGCCCTGGACAAGCGCAGCATGCCGCAGTGCCTCGCGCAGGGCGGCGTCATGGTGGTCGGCGCTGACGTCACACACCCCTCGCCCGAACAGGTCACTCACACACCTCTATACCACTAGCATTCATCAACCAGGCCCTGGACAAGCGCAGCATGCCGCAGTGCCTCGCGCAGGGCGGCGTCATGGTGGTCGGCGCTGACGTCACACACCCCTCGCCCGAACAGGTCACTCACACACCTCTATACCACTAGCATTCATCAACCAGGCCCTGGACAAGCGCACTTGTCAGATATATTGAGCCGCCTTCGTATAACGACGACATCCTAGACATAGATAAAGCCCGACCAAAG